>WAAG01017025.1:2419-13753 GCA_013390105.1 Tichodroma muraria
TTCCCGGGTTTGCATTTAAAAAAGGTGTATCGTAAAAGGCGTACCCACGCTTTCATTGGTTTTATCAAATGTCAGTAATACACATTGGCCAATCACGGCCAAACTACTACACATGGCAACTGGGAGTGCCCATCGAAGCCAGACCCCATACAAGGCAATATTTAAAGGAGAGAAAAAAATCTAACGCAAGTTGCCATAATAGCTTGAAAAGAACAGTGCAGTAAAGATAAGAGAAGCATTATGAGAATCTGATTTTAAGAAATCACTGAATGTCTACAGTTAAAGACAATCTACACCATTCTCTCCTACTCCAGCTTCTTAATGGAGCCTTATGTCTAGATAAGGGGATGGACCTTTTTTTGACGAAACTGCTTTTTTATAGGGGAAAAGCAGGGGCTTCTGTATTCCATTATATTAATTTTTTGGCTCTGAGAAAATAAGGTATATTGATCATGTAAACATTTTATAGGCATTTATACTGTGAATCAGAATTGTAGAGTACACTGACAGTCTAAGGACAGAATATTGCCCTGCAGTCCTTTAAGAAACTAATCTTTAGCCTAAAGCCCTGATTATCTCTTGCATAACTTTGCTATTCCAAAGAATTTGAACTATTCCATAACCTATGCCTTGCAACTGCCATGAGAAGTCACATGCAATTTTTATTCAAGTACTTGCAAAGTTAGAAGAATTCTTTAGCTTCTGTAGTACTCTTCAGCCTTCTTTAACACAAAAGCATCATGATCTATTATCTTTCTAATATCTTAATATGACAAATGGCTACTCCATCGCTGAAATGGTTATTTTATGTAACTGAGCAGAACTGATCTGGATCATATTAATCAGAGCTCATGCAAACTTCCTCTTTGAGGTCACTTCCCAGTTCATATCTGGTCCAGATAGATCCTGACTGATATTTGAAAGCATAATGACAACAGAGGGTCTGAAGGATGCCCAAAGGACTGATAATAGCAATACTGCTCACAAATGTACATTGGCTACCAGGCAGTTCTGTTACTTCGGGATCCCTGCTTCCATGGATCATCTCTAACTTGCTCAAACACAGGATGCGGTATTTACCAGCCATGCTAAAACGTGCATCCCTGTTATATTCCCCTGCATCTAGTGGGGATGTCTAGAGTGGCTTGAGAACATCATCTGAATATCCCACCCTATAAAACACGGAAGGATTTTTTAAGTATCATAACACAAAATAAACAGTTTTGGTAATTATGCACCCGGCTTTCTTGAGAGTACATTTAGAGTATTCTTTTTGTCCCTTACTCCATTCAAGAAAGACATCAACAAACCAGAGTGAATGCTATGCAGAGACACCATAGCCTGGAGCGCAGAAGTAAGAGAAGAAACCAAGAGGATAAGGAGAAAAGGAGTCTAAAACTGGAATTTATCTCCTGTCTGCCACTCCTTGTGAAAGGCTGGTCATAGAAGATACAGAGCCAGACTCTTCTCTAGCCACACAGCCAAAGAAAAAGAGGCAACACAGATCATAAGAAAAAAAAATTGTCCCTGGATATTAGGAAAATAAAAATCACAGAGAAGGTAGTGCAGCACTGGAAGAGTCCGCAGGTATAAAATTAGACACCTTCACTATTGTGAGAGGAACCCGGTCACAGTTCACCAGCAGATTCTGGTCTGCAGGGCCTGATTTTCTCAGAGGGAGTAAACATCAGCTGTTTCCACTGAAGTCTGTAATATATGTCAACCTTTATTACTTTGAGGAAATTAAAGGTAGGTCACTCAAGATTCAAAGACCAGATTTTTAAAACTTCTTTATGGAGGGTACTGGACATTGAAGACAATTTCAGACACATCCCCATGTTTAGGTACTCTAAAACTGTTGCTAAAAAGCACCATGGAAAATCAGCCCCTCATTGTTTGATGTGTCTCTTTTGTTAGTTAGGCCAGATTTCTTTTGCTATCCCACAGTGCTATATGTAGTACTGTGTTTATTTTCCAGGTCAAGGAGTTTCATGCACTGGAAACTTAACTTTGAAGAAATAATATGAGGGGAAAAAAAAGATAATCTTAAATCTACCAAGTTTAAAGGGAAGAGGAAAAAAGTTCAGTTCACATGATTAACTGTCATAAGCACAGTACATACCATCAGAGGTGCCAAAGCCTGACTTGAAAGGTTTTAAATGTTTCAAGCTGTGCAAGCATGCATTTCTTCAAACAGGCAGAACTGATTATGATGATCACAGGCAAAATCTTAGTTAAACAGAGGATGTGCAATTTTTGTAAATCGTTATACAGCAATTACTAACTATTGAAATAAATGGCTTGCGTGTTTATTAGCATTAGAGACTTTCTTTCTTCCCTCTGTGTCCCTGTGAAGAATAGGGAATGCTGCAGGTGATGAAGACAATTTTTGTCATCAATACAGGACAAGGCAACAAGTCTGGAGAAAATCAAACTTGACCAAGTAGTGCTATTTAGATTTCAAAAAGTTTAGTAAACTTTGGGACAGTTTCAAATACCTCTTTCCTAACAGTTAAAGTCAAATTTTCTTTTCACCCCTTTATTACCAAAAATATATATACATTCTGGTCATACCAAGAAGCTGAATGAACATCTGTTTCTTAATGTGTAGGGAGCAATACACACTCCTGTCCACAAAACATCTTAGAAGAATGAATAGAAAGAAGTGCAGAAATGATAAAAGGAGGGATAAGGTCATGCAATCCTTATTATATTTTACTATTTGTGTTCCTAACTCTAAACAAAAACTTACTCAGCTGACCTTTATATACTTTTTAAAAACTTATTTAAACTGGCACGGATGATTGTTTGGACACTCCTAAATCTTATTTAATTTGCACAAGGAGACTGAATTGACAAAAAGGTATGAAGCAAGATAAGAGTTTAAACAAAGCTTTTTAAGGGGTAGATTTTGTCAATTTGAAACTTAAGTTGTACTGGCATCACTTTAAAACTGTAGAGGAACATGTTATTCTAGCCACATTGTACCTTCAGAACAGATAAATGCTCCAACACACCATCCAAAACACCATCACCAAAACACCATACTCCCCAATCACCAGCATATCAGAGAGATGGAAGCATCTAGAGGCAGAAAAGGAAAACACCTTTTTTGATGTAAATTTACACCTTTAAAATTTACACCTTTAAAGATGTAATACCTCTTTACCTAGAAGACGATGGGAGTTTACATCTTTAGTTTAGGTGAAGGCTCATTCTCCTCTTTGCTGGCAGTTTCCATCCCGTTATATGGCCAAACAAATCAGTAGTTCCAAGGAACAGGTCTGCCTGGGCAGATCAGATTGCAAACTGAGTCTTAAAACATGTGCTTAGCGTGTCATGCAGGTCAGAGACAGAAAATTTGGGAAAAATATTCTGAACTTGAACCTATGAAAACAACAAAGGATCAATCTAACTTGTTTTCCACAAAAAGACAAGTTTTTTTCCCCCAGAGAATCTTACTTTGTTGTCTTATGATTTGCTCTCCCAGCTGGAGATAACTGAAAGAGGACTGATTTTTAGTAAATTATAAGTATCTTCCCTGGCTGTAACCAGATTACAGTGTAGCCCTCAGGCTGTGATTGTTAGGCTGTGCCTTGTTAGGCTGGCCCATGGTTAAGTCCACCGAAATAAGGAGATGTTCAAATACTATACTCATTAAGACATGTTTAATGCTTTCCAGGGGGGATTCCTGTCCAGTTAGTGTTAGAGCAACTTGAATAAGCTGAGATATTTGCTTCTTGGAAAAAGAGCAAATTTTATTTGTTCAGGGTGACAAAACAACCTGGCATAAATGCCTGTCTCTTAGTCATAGTTTCTCCTTTCTTCTACTTCATGATTTATTTCATGAAGTAGGATCTGTAATCATCAATAAAAGGTGGTCTGGGTTTGTTTTTTTACCTGTAGGCAGAGCATCTCATAATGAACTGATCCACCAGTTTGCCAGTATCCGATCTACTCTCTAGGTACAGCATCTGACCTCCTCTTTAAATAGACATACCCAACACGCCCATCTATCTATACTCAGCTCTTTACCTATACTCTTTATACATTTGTATAAAATTCTGCATGTGTTATTTAGAAGAATAATATACAGCCTATGGTATATTGAAGTTGTCATTCCACAGTATCCTTAGATTTGTAATGGAAAAAGCCAGATCCAAAGGGAAATCTAAGAGGTTGATTAATACCAGAAAAGGAATAAATGAGATTGGAAACAGAGTGTATGCTTGAAAATCTTACTTGCTTCTACCTAGGGTCACTAATTCAATTTTCTCCTACCGTCCATGTGGTTTTTGTTTTTTAATTTCCAGGAATTCCTGACTGTTTATTCTATAGTGAACCAATGGTGTTTTGAGGCCATGCTATGTTGTGGGAAATGTCCCAGTAGTACATGTTCTTTGTTAAAAGTTGCAGAGGAGTTGCGTTGGTGTTATTGAACAAATACTAACTATCTCACTTTTAAAAGGAAGAATAATTTGTGCATCAATTAAAGCCAATTGTCTGCCTAATGGTTAAAACACTGCTATGTGTCATCCTCACAGTACTCATCAAAGAAGTGTACCATAAGTGCCTTGAAACCTAATTGCCAGAGTTAAGAAAAAAAATCTTCAAATAGATTTGTGAAGGCAGATGGCTTGTTTATATACAATATTAATATGAGCAGTGCTTTTCTAATAAAATGGGGTGTGATTTATCCAATATGTGCAGCACAACAAAGGCAAACAAGGAGTGGGCTATATGCACACATCACCGAGTTCTGGTTACACAAAGCGCTGCACTGGCCATGCCAGGGCTGTGGCTGTGTTCCCTCTCACTCATCCCAACACCTCCACTGGATAAGGAGGGCAGCTGGGGCTTCAGCTTTGCACCTGGTAAGACGATGGCCACCCTGTTCAGTTTTGCCCTTGCCACATCCCTTCCTGCTTCTAACAAAATCAGAACATTACATACAGATGAAGTCACACAAGAAGTAGTAGAGGCTCTGCCAGTTGGTAAATGGCTGTCCCTGATCTAGGTCCAACCTCACTTGTCCTTCCTTGCCTCCTCCCTTTGCTAATATTCCTCCCAGTGCTTCACAGATGTTTTCTTATCGTGCTACTGAGTGGTTATTTTTCAAGTGGCTTCTCAAAGCAGATGTTCTACAGACACGTGCTGTTTAGCCTTCTGTTGACGTTATTTCTCTTATAAAAGAAGGGTTACTGCCACACTGCCTTTTTAAAAAAAAAGAAAAATAAACTCCAGAACTCCAAATAAAGAAATAAATCATTGGGGTTTTTAAATACCTGCTGATAATCTGATAATATTCCAAGAGAACCCTGGATGCTGCAGTTATTACTGTACATTTCACAAAGCAGCTCTTTTAAAATGCCTCTCACTCAGAAACATCTAATTCTTATCCAGCTGCAGGACAACTCATTTAATACTAAGCAATAAAGGTTGCATAAGAAACAAAATGTAGCACAGGTATGTTTAGACATACACTATTTCACAACTCTATTTTGTTTTTTTGTTTTAACACATACACCACAAAAAAAAAAAAGAGTCCCGAAATAAACCATGCATCATTTGGTTTTATGACAGCAGGTGAACCCATCCATACTCCATGAATCTTGTCTCTGCCCCTTCCATCAAGTTCATATACTGGGGCATGTTCTTCTATTTACTTGGTCCTAGCATCTTTCTATTCCTCTTTTTATAATGTGTTTCCTTCCCACTACTATTACAGATATATTAACTTGCTGCAGTTCTGCTCATGTTTTCAAAGGGTGTTTGGAAATGTCACACTTGCAACCCGCTAGTTCTCAGGTCAACACTTGCAAATTAGCAAGGAACAACTCATTGCAGAGAAGTATTGTTGGAAGCTCATTTTCAAAGAGAAATGTGCAGCACAGCAGTCATGTGGAAAAAAAGTTACATTGGAGACACTATCTGGGTGGAGAAAATAAACAAATATTATATGAGATTGGGAACTACAACCAGTGGCCAGATTTCCCCCAACAAGCATAAAACTGGAATTGCTCCATGAATTAAAGCTTGGTTTCTTGGGAGCTGTGCCAGTTCTAACCAGCTGAAGAGCTAGCCCACAGCCCACAGCTTTTGGCTTTGACCAAACTGCACATCCCGTCCACTACACACCCCTGATGTGGAAGCACGGCCTTCAAGAACGAGCACAAGAGCAGAAAATCTTTATTTGAGCCACCTCGTGCTCTGGCTCCAATTGGCCTTTCTACACAACCAGTTCATTAAACAATACTTCAAATGCCTGATTCATCCTCTTTTATGTCAGTGAAATTGTTGGATCCAAGCCAGCATAAAACTGGAGCCATGCAGAGCTCAATTAAGCCCAAGGATTTTGAAAGGGTTGATCAGCTAAAGCTTTTACAGTTCCTGTTAATACTAAGCACCAAATGTGTTCATCTTGCAGACACTTTTTTGACTTCCAGAAATTTGGGACATGAAGCTGTGGAATGGTGGCAGTGTGACAATGACAAGTAACTCAGCGAATGGGTTTTGAGACAGTCTATCCACCANGAGACAGTCTATCCACCGGCAGACTTCTGTAACTCTCTGACTTCTGCTCTTAAAAGGCAGCTTCAGTTCTGCACTCATCTGTTTATGAAAAACAAATCCAATGTTTTCTGTTTACAGTCTCTCCCTCCTTAGCTCAACATCACTCCTTTCTCACTGTCCTACATACCACCAAAACATCTGGGGTGGTGGCCCGTGCCAGAACTCACACCAAGTTGCCCAATTAGTCAGATATCCCCAGGGATTGGACAAATACCTTGTATCAGATGTCTCTCCATCCCACTAATAGTTCTTGCTACACAAAAAAAAAAACAACAGTGCAGTGGTTTAAAAAAAAAAAAATCTACCCCAAAACACAACAGTCAGATAAGTCAGATATAAGAAGTTTGGAAGCCAAGGTGAGGAAAGAAAGAAAGAAAAGGTTAAATATAGTTGCCTGTGTGCATGCATGTGCATATTTACCCACACACATAGATGCAATGTAACATTTTTTCCAAACATGTATGATGGCCGAGAAATGCCAAGGGTGGGCACGAAATATTACCAGAAAGCATAAGAGAAATATAGTAGCTGACTACAAAAACAGTGGAAAGTACTTTTGATTTGGGTTCTACTAACTGTGGGAAAGCTACTAGAGGAAAAGTGGGAAATGTTTAAGCAACTGTTGGAAAGAGTGCAGTTGAAATTCTTCCCACTTCAACCTAAACAGGGAAAAGTGCAACATAGGCCATTGTGGTTAGGTAAGGAATGAAATGCAAAGAGTTTTACAAGCAGAAAGCTGAAAGCTTTTAAAAAAGATAAACAAATCTGGTGCAGAGGATTTGGAGGCACTGTATGTAAAAATAAGCAGAAGTAAGTTAAAGGATCAAATTAAAGGAGCAAATGGAATTACTGAATGCTAAACTACATAAATATTTCAAGTGACAACAATGAGCTCTTTAGGCATACTCACATTAAAGAAAAGGGAAAATATAATAGTGGTCTCCTAAAAAAATTCACAAAAAATGAGAAACAGGGACAAAGGAAATGGTTTAATAATAATACAGAGGAGGAAGGGAAAAAACAAGAATTATATTACAGTCCCTGATTCAGAGACCAGCTCTACAGGAACTGAAATGCAGCTCTTTACTCTTTTATGGGTAGATATCCATCTGCACCAGGTAGACAAGAAGACAGAAAAGGCAGGACAAAGCATGCCAATTTCTCCACCTTTTCTCCCAGTTGTGATTATGGGGCTGGCTCAGGCTCCTGTGCTTGTAAGCGAAGACATGAAACTCCTACAGATTTCACCCGGCCACAGTGATCCTAAAGATGCCTGGTATTTGTGAATCACTGGGACTCATTCTTTTTTGATCGCTTACAAAATTCAGCCCAACTTGATGCCAAATAGCAGGGCACTCACTATAAAGCCATTACACCGTGATTTAACAACTCATACTCCAGAGAAATTCCAAGGCAGCTCAGGAACACTTAGGTAACTCCCTACTTATTTTGTTTACACCTTGTGTCCATGAAAGGAAAAAAATAAACCTAAGCATTAAGAAGATAACAAATACCAGTATAACATAACAGGCTGTGAAAGGCTATGAATGGCAGACATACAGTCAGTGATGTAGAAGTTTTGGAGCTGGAAGACTTTCTTATTTTACATGACTCTCTTCTGTCATATGGACATTCAAAGCAAAGCATTTCTGCAGAGGATTTACAGAGGGAGGGGGTTCTGAAGGTGATTGCCCCCTCTTTGTATCAATATATGCTTTGGCTGTTTGATGGAGACAGACCCTGCACTGAAGTGGATAAACCAGTATTTTTCCTTCATGCTTTCTCTCCCCATCTGCCTCCACACCTGTTGTGTGTTAACATATTTTCAGCAAAGACAAAAAACATTTAGGATGACCTAATAGATGTATACAAAATAATGAACGAAGTGATAATGATGTATATGGTAAAACATCCTACCATCCAAGAAGCCCAACAGCCATGAAATGTGGCAGAAGCACTCTAAACATAAACAAAATAAAATCCACTAAGAATCTAGTTCACAGAGATAATGAAACACTCGGAATAAATGGTGGCACTGGACAATAAAAATTGTAATTAATAAAAAAATAAAAGTGTTCTAACTATTTTTGTACTGTAAATAAAAATATAAACCACTCAAAAGCAGGAATGAGAGATAAATATAACAAGAAAATGAAAACACTTGGGCACATCCATGAGCAGGCTGCATATGTAATAAAAGCAACTGTAAAAAAGCAACAGTTAGTTAATTAACAGTTAGCAATTATTAGTTATTGTTACTTTATTCATTCTTCTGATACAAAAAGTATACAAAGCCAAAGCCAAAGCCAGGTACTTACAGTGGAATTAAGTACATCCACAGTTTAAAGGTCTGCAGGAACAAGTCCTAATTTCTTACCATGAGCTATCACTGTTGAAGATGTTGGCACTGACATATTATGCCTGACCACTCAGAAAGGATGATAACCTTTCAGAAATAAGACAGCTCTTGTCAACAATATTTTATGGTTTGAAAAACCTGCCTGACTTCTCAAAACTGATTTTCTCTATTTAAAGTTAGCTCTGAACCCCAAATCCACAACCTTAAAGGAGTGGTTCTGTCCCCAGTTTTGGAACTTAGCCCCTTCTCTGACCCTGTTTCTCAATTGTTTTATTGGAGCTGCATTGATTTACACTTGCTGAGTGTGTGGCTCTCTAAAGACAAGCTGAAAGAGCACATGTACCCCGCGCCCAACGTAAATACATTTTGACACAGCCTTTGAAAGGAGTGTTAAATCCTTAATATCACTAAAAATATGGAAGTATACTTGATTTTTTTTTCTTCAACAGCTCTAGGCTCTCTCAGTTCTCCTAACTTCTGCCCTGAGGCACAGGGCTCACGCATTCAGACACTGCCCAAACACTCTGGATGACAGCCCTCTGCTAACACAGGACAATCCTCAGCCCAAGTTTTTCTTCCCATTCTTCAGAAGATGTTTTCATGCTGTTCTCAACAGGCTATGTCTCGGGGCAAGAAGCAACAGGGTTTCATTAGCGCTTAGCTTGGAAGACTGCTGATTACCGCCCACTGTGGATGTGGGGGTTTGGGCCGTGTTTTGGCTCAAATGTGCTCCAGCTCTGGCCCCATGTCCCCAGCAGTCAAATCAGTAGAAGACAGTGATGGAAGTCACTCCCCATTGCCCTCTGCCAGCTTGGAAACCATCCACTGAGAAGCTGCATCTCATTACTGCCACTGGACAGTGCTGGGCCGCATTCGCCCACGGTGATTAATTCAGTGGATTTGGCATGCAAAAAAGAAATCTCTCTCTCAAAATTGCGTTATTCCAGCGAAAACACCTGGATACCCTCAGGAAACACATATAATGACATTAGTATTGAGAAAAAATAATCGCTAGGAATTTTAAAAGGGGGAAATAATTTGCCGTCAGAGATTTCATGGATCAGAACCGGTTTGGTAAAACAGATCCCTTTGTAGTGTTATCAAATGTTCTGGTACACGGTAACATGCAAACTGCAGGTTTCCTGTTCTGCTAAAATATTAAGGTGTGAATTCATTAACCAAAAGTTTTGCTTTAATATTAAAAATGTCAATAGGTGTTTTCTACAAAAACAAAACCATAACCATATGAAGCCTACAGAAACAATAACCTACCATATAACCTACAGAAACAAAACCATATCAAAAAGTTATACTTTTATGCCCCATAAAGGAGATCAAAACCTACAGTTTTGACTCACAGGCCACTATGTTTCTTTCCCTCTTCCTCCCCCATCTTTTTAACAAGAGAAAGCAGCAGAGAATTTGAGCATCACTCAGTTTTCTTGCTTTTCCCTTAATAAAACATAGTAAAATTGAAAGATTTAGTAAATCTACATGCCCATCTTCATGTATCAAAAGGCTGAAAGGTGCTAGCAAAACTTGGAAATCAGGGTGTCTAAAACAGTAACTCTCCTACATTTTTATCAAAAAGACTCTAATAATGAATACTTCAGCTGATTCAAAAGTAAAATAACTTGTGTGGCCCAGAGTTTTGGAGCGTCTCTAAACTTGAAGCTCAGAATTACAAAGGGTCATACAATGCAAGAATCAGCAAACAACCTTTGCCAAAGAGTCCCATTGAGTATTTTGAATATTTCCCATATGGAACGGCAGTGATCAGGACAGAGAGTAGAAGAGAATTTCACTCCAAAATCCATCCAACAGGACTTTAGTTATTGTTTCAGTTAAAAAGAATAACATACAATGATTGTGTGTACTCGAGATCCCTAATCTGTATCTCTCAGTTACCCATTTGAGGACAACACAATCTAATTTCAGCATTCTGAGCTAATTGAATCTAGGTCAGAGAGACAAGTATTTCCAGGACTTTTCTGCAGAAATGCCTCACAGCCCATTCTATAGAAAAAGAAACATTATATTTAGATCTTTGATTTCTGTATTCAGACAGTAGAGTTAAGTTCACACTTGATCTCATGGAATGAAAGTAAGCAAAGCATGTATTAAATAGAATATGATTGTTTTGTAATTGTAGTGAAATACCTAAAAGTAGAAAGTAGTATAAATTTTTTGTAATAGTTTTTATGTTTTAAGTAAATATTGTATGTTAAGTGTAATGTTGATAAAATGTTTTAAAAAATGTGTATACGTAAAAGTCGAGGGGTGGAATGTAGTAGTTTGGCCGTGATTGGCCAATGTGTATTACTGACATTTGATAAAACCAATGAAAGCGTGGGTACGCCTTTTACGATACACCTTTTTTAAATGCAAACCCGGGAATCATC
>WAAG01017026.1:0-18207 GCA_013390105.1 Tichodroma muraria
CTTCCCTGGGTAGCCTGTTCCAAGGCTTGATAACTAACCCTTTTGGTGAAAAAATTTTTCCTGCTATCTGGTCTAAACGTTCTCTGGTGCAACTTGAGGGCACTTCTTGTCCTATCACTTGTTCCTTGGGAGAAGAGACTGACACCCACCTGGCTGCACCCTCCTTTCAGGGAGTTGTAGAGAGCAATGAGTCTCCCCTGAGCCTCCTTTTCTGCAGGCTGAACAACTCCAGTTCCCTTAGCCTCACATCAGCAAGTTGTTAAAAGGTGTTATTAAAACTGCATTGAACTTACTGGTTATATTCCTTCAACTAAATTTGTGATAGTGAGTACTGGGATAGGCTGGATGCAGCAGAATTAATTTACCCACATTCACATTAAAGGCATTGGGAAGCGTTTACACTGCAAATTAATTTACTCACATTCACATTAAAGGCATTGGGAAGCGTTTACACTGCAAATTAATTTACTCACATTCACATTAAAGGCATTGGGAAGCGTTTACACTGCAAAATGTAACTTAGAGACATTCCTTTCCTTTTATTCTACATCTTTTTTTCTCTTGCATTTTACAGCAAGTGTCTGGAGAAGATGAAGTTGAAATCTCAGATAAAGATGAACCTGATGGAGATGGAGATGGTTCCAGTGATTGCCCCACTGTGAGAGCCCCATTAACTTCCCTGAAAAGCCATCAAGGAGTGGTCATAGCAGCCGACTGGCTTGTTGGAGGGAAGCAAGCTGTGACGGCATCGTGGGACAGGACAGCAAATCTGTATGATGTAGAGACTTCTGAACTTGTCCATTCTCTTACAGGTATTTGTTCGCTCACAAAAAGAATTAAATTGGTGGTTTGTTTTTATATGAGGGATTATTTGTAGATACTAAAACATTGAGAAAAGTAACTTGTTTCTCTGGAGCAGGATGTGAGTGTGTACCATCTGCTGCTCAGTGTTGTAATAGTTTTTAAAATTGCAGTCTTGTAAATCCCCTGAGCATGAATTTGACTTCTTTTAAGCTTATGATTTAACCTATGAAAAAATAGTTGTTTAGATTGAATGTACCCAGATTTTTGTTCTTGCAAAAGGCTTTTCCTGTGTTCATAGTGTGTTAAGCAGCAATAACCTACTCTACTGAATGTGAAATAAATAGCGTGGTTTTTGCCTTCAAACACATTCCCAAACTTTTACAGCAGTAACAGGATTGAAGTTCGGAACGATTGTTACTCCTTTCTGTTTGGGGAAAAAAAGAAAAAAATCATCAGCATTTCATTGCAAGTCTGTGTGAAAATGAAAAGTCTTTTTTTCATTACCTTACATGTTCTCATGTGTGATTGTAGGACACGACCAAGAGCTCACGCATTGTTGTACACATCCCACCCAGCGTCTCGTGGTGACATCGTCACGCGACACCACCTTCCGTCTGTGGGATTTCAGAGATCCTTCTATCCATTCTGTGAATGTCTTTCAGGGCCACACAGAGTAAGTGACAACTCCTTCACAGGTTTTCACAAGTTCAAGAAGTTGCAAATCTGCCCAGAACTGTTTCTGTGCGCTTTTTGAGGTACTGAGTTAATTCCTGTTTTGTGAGACTGATTTTCACAGAAACCCCCAGTTGTCCTCCTTCAAATGTAGCACAGCAGTACATAATTTCCAGAAGAGCAGCCAGGGCTCTTGGTGTGCTATTGCTCATATGGTAAGTCTTGATAAAAATTGTTACAATTAAAGGTGATTTAAGGTATGAGGTTCTTTTTGGCATTGGTTATGCTTGCAGTTTAGGGTTATTGTTGTGATGCAGTGGATCAAGCAGATTGCCTCTGCTTGTCTTGATACTCACTGTGAAGTAAAGGTTACTCCTTTGAAACCAGTGGATAAAAAGGGATTAATTTTTACTCTTAAAATCTTCTAATTTTTACATAAAATAAGATATAAAAGTACAGGCACCAATTGCCGTGTTCTGTCAAAACAGTGATTCTGATGTAACATTTTTAGTTACCAATTTAGGCTTAATGTTATTATACTGACTACTAATGAACGTGGACAAATGTAGTCCTGAGAATCTGTGTTCTGTGTTTACTTAACTTTCTAGTTTTTGGAGCTCTGATACATGGAAAATGCAGGTGTAACTTGGAAATACTTTACCCAAGGAAGCAAATCTTTTCTTGACTTGTGAATGGTTGAGCTTTTCTGTTTCAGAAAAAATTTCACCTCCCTTCTTCAGAATAAAAGATGATTGTTAATCCTAGCTCAAAGTACAAGCCCCAAGTATTTATTCATATTTCTGGTTTTTGTTAATTCAGATGTGTAATTTACATTATGGCTGAGTTTCAGCACCCTCCTTTTCATTTTCTCATCTATTGACTAGCCTATGTATAAACTAAAACCTCTTTAACCCCTCCTACCCTGGATTCCGGGGCTTGATAAATTATTTGGTGCTTCACAATCATCATGTAAAAGTGGCCATCTTCTCCTGATAGAGCAGTAAGCTTGATTTTGTGGCCTACATCCTAGAATTGTTTCATCTCATCACTTTTGTGTTCTATCACTTTTCCTAGAATGTCATATAAAGTTGAAAGGTTTTGTATTCATTGGTGCTTGCATTTTTTCCCAAGCTGATTAATTGCTTTGTCCCAGGATGTTTTTTTAGAGAAATGTCCGAGACTGGCATTTGTGTTTTCCCATATATTTGCTGAGACCTAATGGTGTTGATCTTGGGTGATGGTGCATACTGTAAAAACTGTTAGCTAGTGTTTTGGCTTTTATTGCTGAGACCTATAAACTAGCAGAGTTTATTTTTTAGGAATGGAATAGCCTTGTGCAACCTCTTCAGTCACTCTTACTCTAGCTTTTAATTCACTTCATATTTGTGTTTGTCTGCTCTATCAGCTGTCTCCATTTTGTACTTTGAATGTATGAGTTTATTGTATTCACATAGGCTTTTTCACCAAATACACCTAAGTTTGATGGTCTCAAAACTGATTTTACTTTTCAGTGGCCAGGGCTGCTGAGGTCTCATTTGTGGAAGGGGTGATTCTGTTACAGAAGGTGTTTCACTGATGAGTGCAGACAGAGCAGAAATGGGGGGGTTGATATTCTTGCAGTTGAGACATACGTTGAGGAATTTTATTTTTTCTTTTATTGTACTGACTACTGGCAAAATATTTTTGAATTACCCTCTAATCAACACTGCTACAATCTTTTCACATTAAGCAGCATAGAAGAAACTGGGGTTTTTTTTTGTTTTTTTTTTTTGTTTTTTTTGGCTTTTCTGAATGTCTGTTTGAATAATTTGCCAAGTATTTAATATTTTGATAGGCCCTTGGCATCAGTTCTGTAGATTGGATGTTACAGTTGTTAACACTGATGATTTAAAGTCCTCAACCGTAAGTTTTAACACCCTCTGGCTGAATAGTACCTGATGAGTCTGGCGCTCACAGAGCAGCTTTTTTTCACCAGATGAACTCCTAATGCGCTATGCCAATATAATTAGATGCCAAACATCTCAATTATGAGGCCAGCATTCCGTGTTTGCAGTGTCCTACACCCGAGATCTCATCCCACCCGCTCCCTTCCTCCCGGCGCGGGATGCGCGCCGCAGCCGCTCACCAGCAGGTGGCAGCACCGCGCCGCGGCGGGTGCCCGGCGATCTCAGCTTCTCTGATTAGCCTTAATGAGCGACGCCGAAGGTGTCCTCGAAATGGCTCATTGTCCTGTAAAAACTAAAACTGATGCTCATGTGTCGAGAGAATAAAGAATCCTGTTATAGACAGAGCATGTAAAGCTTTTATAGGGTTAATTGATGTCAAAAAATGAAGAGTTGCATTGTCCTGTATGTCAAAGTGATGGTATGTCATCACCTATGAGAGATTATTTGTATCTTAAGCGGCCTAAGAAATCACCTATCATTTCAGTGTCCCGAACACAGCTTTATTAAAAGCAGAATGTTTTTTATCATCTAACTACTAAGACAGTTTAAGAAAATAAATTCTTTTTTTAAGAAGAAAGGCCAGAATGAATCATTGTGATCAACCTGTCTGTCTTGAACTGCTTGCATTAATAACTGTTTTGAATTAAGAGGTAATTTTAGAATTGCCAGCTGTATGTTAGGTTGTTCCAACGGTAAAGATTTCAACTTATCTCTTGGCAAATTCTATATGTTGCTTGTTGCAGTGTTTGATTAACTTCCCTGTTAAACTTTTTGTGCCTTCCTGGTCTGTCTAGCTACAAATTCATCTTTTTTTTTTTTATCTTCAAGAGCTTCGTTTCCTATATTAGTTATAGAAGTTTCCTGTATTTTCTTCTTGTATCTTCTGTTCCTATTTACAAGTTACCTATTTTGCCTCAAAGTGTGTTTCTAAGTATATTTTGACATTTATAGACTAAGCATTGATAGTACTTTTGCCCTTCAGCTGGGGTCTTTTTCAAAGTTGTATCTTCCCATGGAAGTTTCCAGTTCTGTAAACATTACTTGTTTACATTTTTCATATATATATATATATATATGTTTGTGTGTGTGTGTGTATAAATATGACTGTTTCAGTTCAATAAATGACTTATTTGCCCTGCTCACATAGCAGTGTCTTTACACTTACCATTTAGATTTGCCATGCCCCAAGTTCATCTCACTTACTTATTCTTTACTGATGAAAAAAATGTGAAATGGTGTGGAAATAAGACTGATGTTTGCTTAAATATAAATATGTTTTATCATCTGGTTCTGTATGTGCACCAACAGGAA
Source organism: Tichodroma muraria (assembly GCA_013390105.1). Lineage (NCBI taxonomy): Eukaryota > Metazoa > Chordata > Aves > Passeriformes > Sittidae > Tichodroma > Tichodroma muraria. Next base: position 4,734 of record WAAG01017026.1, read on the forward strand.
TTTGTCTTAGTAGTGCTGTGAATCCCCAGTCATATCCCCATATGAAGGTTTTAGCAGAGCCCTGGGTTCTGTTAAAAAAATTACATTTATGTTATAATCCAGGCACTAATTTGTGGTCTGTTAACTAAATTGATTTCCTGAGTTAAAGGAACTCCAAAAATCATGCTGGTGACTCATATTCCAGTATCTTTTTCCCAGCAGATACTGCTTTGAAATATCAAAGTGATTGATAATAACAGCTGTTCTCCTTTGAGAAATTATTCCATTTAGAGGTTATTGATAAGAGCTTTTCAAACTGAACTAAGGTTTTGTTTTGCTGAGCAAGATGGTTCTGGCCTCTGCATGGCAGTTTTCATCCACTTCACTTGTGCTTTCCTTTGCTGACACTTGCACAGCCCATCTTGTCCCAGCTGTGAAGGCCTTGCTTTTCCCAACACAGTGGCCTAGTTGAGTAACTCTGGTGTTGACATGCTCTTGAATATCTGCTGGTTGAGTTTTTCTGTCCCTTTAAGCACTCTACATGTACTGGGATGTGTCTTGATGTGTGGAGCCTTCTAAAATGTTAATGCTGGGAATGTTTACCATATGTAGCTTAAAAAAAATAAAATCTTAGTCTATACAGGTCTACCCAGTACTTTACAGATTTTATACATTTGTTCTGACAGTTTAGTAACACAGGAAATAAATTAATCCCCTATGGGCAACTATTTATTAGCTAGTGGATTCATATACAGTGTTTAAACTACAGCTTTTGCTATACATTTGGAGTATATTGAAACTGAAACGCAGCTGAAAAATTACTTGGTAAATAATAAAGGGGTTTGTTTTCTTTAGTGACTGTCAGAGATACAATCAGCACTGTTTGGGAGCACTGCTCTTGAAATGCTTGAAAAAAATATGCAGGGCTTCCAAGTCTGTACTTGCAAATACCAGTCTTCAAAGAATGAAGTGATGTCTTCAGGAGCTGCTTTTGGGTTGCTTATCCTTAAGTGAATATCCTTTGTTAATTCTTTTTGCTTGTTCAGTATATAGTTATGCACCACCTTGCCATGGCAATTAAATGCATTTTTTGCTTTAAACCCCCCCATAAATTGGAGTGAATACTTTTGTCCTAGCCCCAAAAAAATGACACGATTTGTTTACTACTTTTCAAACTTACTGATCTTTGTGGCTAGATTTGGCCAGTGCATCAAGCATGAATGTGTGTTAGCTGTGGAATCTGTATCTGTGTGTTACTTTCTGGGCAAACTCAGGAAAAAAATTGCTGGTCATGGATCTTATGTTGTTTCTTATAAAGAGCTTATAGCTCTTTTGTTCTGCAACATATTCTATCTCCTTTCACTCTACTTGTGTGGCTCTAAGAGACCAGAAGGGAAAGTTCCTGTTCATTTGCTGCCTGTATGTCTCTGAATGCACAGCTGAATGGTGAGTTCTGCTTCGTCCTGAGAACTTTGAAATTAGAGAATTGCAAATATGTCTCCTTTCATCTTTATGTTTTCCAACTCCTATGCTTGCTGAAGAATCTGCATTAAAAATATAAAAATTACTAAGTAGCTGCTTATTAGGATGCTGGGCTGAATTATGACATTTAGTGAATTGAGAATTAATGTCAAAATGGCATTCTGTTTCAAGAGACTAGTAATTGCTTTAGTTTTTGTGGACACTTGGACCTTTGCCAAGGTCAGCTGGCTTTCTCAGATTCTTGGGTCTGCAAGATTTAATTCTCATGCATTGTTTGTGTCTGTCTTGAATATGTTGTTCTTGAGAGAGCATGTCATGGCAGGGGGAGAAGTGCCTTTTCTCCAGGCAGCGATGTCATTAGACATCCCTGTTGGGAAGCAGTCTTATTCTAGATAAGCCAAATATTACAAGGTCACTGCTATGTATTCTTATTCAACCACATTTTCTTGGTGAAGTTAAAGCATGTGTAGATGTAGTCCTAAAAATGCAGGCTTTGCACCTTTGACTAAATCTGTGCTTGGTCTTTTAGTCAAAACCTTTTGTGCCAAACAAAATGTAACGAGTTGGATGCTATCAGTGGTGTTTGATCAGTCTAACACATCTGTTCTTTTCAAGGTAGTCTTGTTCTTGCTTCAGTTATTAATGACTTTAGTGATGCTTTGTCTACCATTTTCTGTTGTTTCTCATCAAAGAATGCCTTAGGCATTCCCCATGTGTGGATATCTCAATCTAGCTTCTGTAAGAAATGTAAAAATTTTGTGATGAAACATTCCGTTTTCTCCCCAAGCCTCACCGATTAACTAGATGGTTCTGATATTGCTGTTAATATTCCTACCTTGTTTTGTCTGCTGAGGGACTTGTTTTCCTCTTGCATTTAATTGAAAAAAGGCTCCAAACTTGCCTTTTACACACTGTTCTGATCCTACATTTGCATGCTGAATATTCTTTAAATCAAGATTATGGCCTGGGCTCAAAGCTCTAGGGTTAGCTTTTTTGAAATGCTTCTAGTGCTTCTGAACATTTTTACAAAACCTTTAAAACATTTTGGTTTACATTTACTACATAGATGTAACAGCATGATAAGAATTCAGTGGTTTTCTTAGACTTCCCTCACTTCCCATGCCGAGTGCTTCTTCATAGATCTCGCATAGTTTCAGGAAAGACTAGGGCCGACATATTTTACATGCCTTCAGCCCATCCAAGTTACCACTCCTTCCTTTCTTGCACGGCTTGAATTCCCAGTTTTCTCTTCTAATGTTCCCCAACCTGATACTGGCACGGGGTTAACAAAGTGCCACTCTCTGCTGCTCCCTGAAAGGAGGTTGTGGGCAGGTCAGTCTCTTCTCCCAGGCATCCAGTGACAGGACAAGAAGAAATGGTCTCAGGCTGCTAGGGGAGGTTGAGGTTGGATATTAGGAGGAATTTCTTCATGGAACGGGTGATTAGACATTGGAATGGTCTGTCCAGGGAGGTGGTGGAGTAATGGTCCCTGGAGGTGTTTAAGGGAAGGCTGGACGTGGCACTCAGTGCTGTGGTGTGGTTGACGCAGAGTGGTGTTCGATCATAGGTTGGACTCGATGACCTCAGAGGTCTTTTCCAACTGAAATGGTTCTGTGATTCTGTAATTCCTTCATGGTTTGTTCTTACCGGTTCTTAAGTCAGAGGAAAAAGCTCTGCTGATATTTGGAGATAAATCCACAAACAGATTTTGGGAATTATGTGGGATTATATGGGTAGCTCTTCCTGGAATTGAGTGCTTTTAGCAATTCTGAAACCTGAATGCATTCAAATGGTCAGGTACTGGTGCCTCCACTTACCTGGGCCTCCTGTAGCCTGTGCCATCTCTGGTTGAAATGGGCAGTGGGATTGTCCACATGTGGAGGGTTTAAAGACAGTTCCTGGCTTCCTCTCAGGCTGCAGATTGCTTGATATGGGGATAGGCTTTATTCCCCTAAAACAAAGGAAACTTCTGTAGAAAATGTGATACCAGTTTGAGCTTCCTTTCGGCTTTGTTTCTCAATTTTACTGCTTAAAATGAGAGGCATATCTGAGGCCTCAAATTTTGCTGCTTGTATACAATTCTAGGTAATTGTACGTATTCAAGTTGCCATAAATAAATTTATCTGAAAGCTCTGGTTTAGTCCATTTTCATCCCACATACAGATTTATGCATGTAGATACCTGTTCAAGGCCCTGAAAATGTGTTGTCTTCCAGTTTGATGGTAAATCCCAGTTTAGGTTGCAAATCAAAATGGAAAGAGCAGTGTTAACTTCTTTTTTTGGTGCACTGCCAGTGAGAGTTCTGCATCAGCATTTCATGGTCCAACATTTTCAACGTTTTTTCTTTCCCCCCTTCCCCTACGTGTGAAATTTCAGCAGATTGTTATGCAAAGCAGTTTTGTGTCTCAGTGTGACTGGGGAGACAGCTGTTCGGCCTAATGAGGAGTGTGAGCACCACAGCATTTCTGGTGATTGAGACCCACGGAGGGAGCAGGATGTTCGAGGCCAGGCAGTGGTGTGTGGTGAGGAAGTGCCACGCTGTCAGCTGGAAGTACACGCTCGGCTGCTCCCTATGACAAGATAAATGAGTTTTGCTGGGGTTTGGCGGAGGCTGAAGCTTTTTTGGAGAATAGTTGTAGCACACCAAAGTCCCTGTGGGATCCCCAGTTTGAAGTGTCATAAGACTGCTTCCTCTTTGCTTGTTTCTTTTTTTTTTTCTTTAATGTCCTACAATACCTGTCATCTTTTTGAGTTATTAAAAATCTAATGTCTTCTAGCATTCAATTAACATGGGGGCTGATGATCTTTTGTTGACACTTTTTATTAATTTAGCCAAGGGGATGTTAACCAGAGTGTTATCTGGGTTAGAACAAACTGAAGACTAATACAAACAAAAATTAAATCTAGCCACATGAAAATAGAGGAAAAAGGCTTTTAATTTTTGTGATATGGATGTGGTTTTGGAGATAATACTTTTGAAAGGTTATTTGTTTATTGGCTGCTTCTGTTAACTCCTTTAGTCCCACAGACTTTGTGTCCCTTTCTTTCTTCTCATCATTCCCTTTTAGCTGGGCTGAAATCCTGGTTTGGTTGATAAGTAGGAAGTGGCCTTTCTTCTTGTTACTATTTTATTTTAATTAAAAAACCAAATAAGCACAAAACCAAGAAAAAAAAAAGCTAAGATGCATCTGTCATATTAAGAGATGGCCCAGTTGGAGTATCAGGGGAGACAGATTGTAATTTGTGCTGCATAAGATCTATAAGTGCAGGACTTGCTCATGTTTTAAGTCAGTAGTGTTGACCATGTTTTTGAATTTAGATGCATGTGATTTTTTTAAAATATGAGGTCGTTATGTTCCACTTGAAAATAAAAACCAACGAACCCAAAAAACTACTTTGTCTTTACTCAGATGAATGAAGTGCTGATAACCCTCCCCAGGGTTGTCAGGCTTGTGAGAATGACACTGTTTTGATCTTTCTAGAGTTGTTTTTAAGTTACTTATAACTTCAAGCATTGCAGTCGTACTTTGAAAATGAGATATCTTTGAGAACTGAATTGAGTGTTTCCCTTAGAAGAGTCATGCTTCATTTTTATAAAAGCACAGGGAATGTTATGCAGACATCCATGTACTGTTTGCTTTGGAACTGGGACCAAAATTCTCGGTCATAAACGCTGGGTTCAGTAAGAGGTGCTTTTATATTTGCCCATTAAATTCAAAGCTCCTTATGTAAAAGATTGTTTTCATAGTCCCATGTGCTTGCAAATCCTAGCCTGCAGGGCCTTGCAGGGCCGAGCTGAGGGTGAATGGAGGTCTAAGACCATTAAGCACCTTTAAACTTGTCACTGAAAACAGACCAGCAGCTTTTGCTTTGCCTTTCTATCACTTGCCCTATTTCCAGGGAGCTACAGCAGAATTTCATTGCATTTTTATTTTACACAGTTTTATTTACAAAAGTTTAAATTTTTATTTAAACTTTTGCTTGGTGTACCCAGTAATATCTGAACAGTTAAGCTGAAAAGAGTAAGTTAAGCTGGAAAGGATTTTGTTATCTTTTGAGAGTCTTTGGAGGAGCAGGAAGGATTGAGCTAACCTGGGGTTGGCATTCTGTTTTCCTGGCAATAGTTTTGAATGTTTTCATTTAAAAATGATAAATCTAAGGATTAGAGAACCTTATGTGGTCAAAGAACTGTAACCATGTTTGAAAGTGATAAATGATAAAGCAAAACCAATATGAGATCAAAGAAGCTGGAAAGCTCTTTAAAGTTTTGGAAAAAAGCACCCCAAAGTGGAGGGTTATTCTAAGACAGTTCCATAATGTATTCCAGTTGTAATTGGAATAAAATGTATGGTGGGAAAACAGATCAGATTTGCTTGTTGGCAGCAGAATACTAAAGTGGAGTATATATTCACTCACCTGGAGATTTTCTATGACTTGAATTCTTTATGCTGTTGTGTGCTAGGAAGCCTCCCAGTGTGTGTGTGGAAATGGTGGGGATTGAATACGGAATTTTAAACTTATAAACATTGTTTCAAATGTGTTGCAGCAGTGTAGAGATTAGTTAAAGTCTGAAATACTTTTCTGAGCTATTTTGCAGCTTGTACAAAGAACTAGTGAGAAGTGCAGATGTTAGTAAATTTAAAGGCGTTTGGGCTGATAGGAGACAAGTTTGGTGGTAAGAACATGCCAGCTGTATTGTGCAGCAGCTTGACTGCATGAGTGAGTTTTCTTCACAAATAAGAAGGTGCCTGATGGAAGAGACTCAGCAGTTGTGGCCTTCATGTATGTTTTAACTTTTTGACTTTTTGTTCATAAAGTCCAGAAGATTAGTCAAAGACCTCTTGGTTCTTTCTGTAATCATCTCCCTGGTGGCTTAGCTGCATTCTAATAATGTGTTAGAAAACTTGGTATCATGAATAAAGTGGGCCTTCATCCTAATTAAAACTTAATTTGGTGTCAATTTAAATTAAGGGGCTTGCATAAACTGGTCCATTGTGACCTGGCTTGTGCTAATCTTAATCAGCAGCTTGGATAGGACATGAATTCAAATTTCTGCAGAACAACTAAAGTGACAGTAACAACTGACAACTTAAATTAAAATTACTAAATTCTAAGAAATTGATGTGCATGACCCAAGTTACAAGATAGGACATTAAATCAAATCTGTAGAAACAGAATTGTGAAGCCTTCCCTAATGATTATAAGGAGACAAAAATGCTTTGTTAGTACATTATGTGGGCAGAAAATAACTGGCTTTGAGTTGGGAATTCACATAATTACAATGAAAATGATAGTACAAAAGCTTTTAATTGGTTAATATGAAATAAAGGTAAAATATTTAAAAATAATCATAGAATCATCATGAAAATTGTTTGTTTGAGGCCAGTATATTAATAATATACTGTTATCTGAAGGTGTAAAGTACAAAGATAATAAAATTCTAAAATAAAATTCTTTGTAAAATAGCTTCTGGAAGTAATATGTTGCACTTTCAATTGCTAGACGTATTCTCATGAGTCTTTCTCTGACTGCCTTTGTGCGTTTCTAGGCGTGGTAGGTAAAATTTGAAGAACTGTATGCTTGTGCTTCTTACTACTACTTGCCATTTTTTATCTGACTCTCAGACTTTATCTGCTTGTAAAACAGGACTAGAAATCACAGTTAGAGATTGTTAGATTGCTGTAGCTATTGGTACTGGAGCTATACTGGAGGCTCTGTGGATTACAGCACGTTCATGTGTGTGCACAGAATAGCTTTAGCTATATCTCAGGTGTTTGGGACCTCCTCAGTATCTGTACAGCAAATGAAAATGTCTGGGGTAGTTCTACAGAAATCTTTGGATGGAAAGAAAAGCTTGGTTACTGATCTCAAATCACTTAAGAAAAGGTTTTGTACTCTATGCTACTTAGTCAGTTGCAGTTGTATGATAAATCTGCTGGTCATTAGTACTGAACTTCAAAAGCAAATTCAGGTTTCAAGACTGGACCTGTTTTATTCGTGTCAGAATCAGTGGAATATGCCTCCAGAGTGAGTCTCTACTGTCGGACTGCTTGTCTTAGCACTTGGGCCAGTCAAGCCCTGTTCACGTTAAGGTGTCATAGCTTCTGGTGAGAATATTGTTTTATTCAAAAATAACTGCTTGGAATTTTAAAATTTCAGATTGCTCTGCTTAAAAACAGACAAACAAAAAGGCAAGCTACATATGCTAAAGGAAGCACAGGAACAGAAAGTAAAACTTTAAATCAGATGGTAGTTTAATAAAGAAGTTTAGAGTTTGACATCTTTGTCTTTACTCCTGATTGTTTAGCACTGTGACATCTGCAGTTTTCACTGTGGGAGACAATGTTGTTTCCGGTAGTGATGACCGTACAGTAAAAGTCTGGGATTTGAAAAACATGAGGTCTCCTATTGCAACGATCCGCACAGATTCCGCAGTCAACAGGTAAGCAGATCTCTGGGTTACTGCTTTGCTTAATTCATACTTTCTTAATCAATTCTTAATTTCTTTCACATGTGGGAATGGTTTAAAGCTGTGCCACAGAGGTTTAGACTGGACATTTCTTTCCTGAGAGGGTGGTCAAATCCTGGAACAGGCTTCCTAGAGAGGTGGTTGGTACCCCAAGCCTTCCAGTATTTAAGAGGTATTTGGCCAATACCCTTGATAAGATGCTTTAAGCTTTGGTCAGGCCTGAATTGGTCAGGTAGTTGGACTGGATGATTGTTGCAGGTACCTTTCAACTGAAATAGTCTATTCTATTAATCCACTGAATATACATTTATTTTTTGTCCCTGAAATTAAACTTGAGATTTATAAGAATTTGAAAAAGGTCTGAAACGGTTTTATAAAGTGCAGGTGTGATCAACACTTAATTTTTAGTAAGTGCATTGCTTTTAAGAAATTTTCTATAAGAAAATGCAGATGATAAGGCTATTTGAGGATCTAATACAATAGAAAATACCTTAATGGTTCAATATTTTTTTCTCTTTCCATTTGTGAATTCTAGCCAGGAAAAATTCAGCTGCGTCCCTTCCCGTGAGCTTAAATTTGTGCTGTCAGTTTCTGTTTGCCAGGCTCGTCGTTTCCTACACAGGCTCCTTTTGTCCCCTCTCTGCAGGATTAACGTGTGCGTTGGCCAGAGAATCATCGCCCTTCCCCACGACAACCGGCAGGTTCGACTGTTCGACATGTCGGGGGTGCGGCTGGCGCGGCTCCCTCGCAGCAACAGACAGGTACCTGCAGAGCTGCGCCGTCGGCGTGTCTGTCCTTCCTCGTGCGAGGTCAAAAGCGGCGTTTGCTCTCCCGAGCTTAAAGCCCAGCAGAGGCTGAACGGCACTGGTCTGAATAAATACGCTGTTGGTTATTAAAAATAACCAACGTGCCAATACGGAACATTTTAAACTTCTTTGTTGGAGTTGGAAATGGTGTTCCAAGTGAATTTCATCGTGATTTTTCCCCTTACTAAAGTGAAACACGTATCTGCCCTCTCTATGAAATGGAAAAAGTGTGTAAGAGCATTTCAGATGTGTTTTAATGTCTTGACGTGAATTGCGTCAGAAAAATGGCTCACTATGAGGTTTAATGGTGATTTTCTCATGGTGTTTTTTTCTGTGTGTATTATTTTTTTTCTTTGTGTATATGTGGGTTTTTTTTTAATTACACAGTGTCTAATTGTTTTATATATTCCAAGCTGGATGGGGCTCTGAGTAACCTGGTGTGGTGAAAAGTTCTCCTGCCCATGGCAGGAAGGTTGGAACCAGATGATCTTTAGGGTCCCTTCCAACCCGAACCAATTCTGTAACATAGAAACACAGAGGGAAAAAGAGAGGGTCAGTTTTGTGAGCTCACCTTGTATGATTTGTTGATAAAGTTTAATTTTTTTCTTCTGTGCTTACTCATATACATTCTAGATACATCCTACCTTGTAATAAACCATCCTTGCCGCAGCCATCAAGTTATGTGTGTTTATGGCACTATTTGGCATGGCAAGCATCACAAATGGAGCAAATCAGACTAAGTGAAATTAATTGGATTATGTCACATAAATCGGCCTTTTTTGGGGTTGATCCTGCAGTTCTTGACAGATTTTAGGAAGGAGTTCTAAGACTTACTTAATCTCTTTTAGATTTTTTTCTAATTTAGGTAAGTTTTTTAATTCATTGTAGTCTTGAGGAGGTTTTTCTGTGTGTGTGGATGTCTTCTTTTTTTCCTTAGTAGTACCATTCAGGCTGACACTACTGAAATCATGACTTTTTTTTTTTTTAACCTGAATGTTGGTCAGAACCCTATTTTGGACAAATTTGTTACTATTGAGCTATTTTCACGAGCATGACATTCTTCCTGCTACAGAATTTTCCCTCCTGAATTATGAACGATATGGACACTTAGTCTTGCAGGCTTATTACGAAGTAGTTGCCAGCAAGTAGTTCCATATTTTAAGACTGCTTTTATAAATAAAAATGCTAAAATCAAAATTTGATTTGCTTTTGTAAAGAAAATATAACTAGGTAGCAAACAGACCCTGGAAAACTCGAAAGTTTTGATGCATCTTTTTGTATACATCTGGCCTTATGGATGCAGTGCTGGTGCTAAGGAGTCGCATCATTATGCAGACTTTTCCCCTGCAGATGCAGGTAACAATGGCCTTTAGGATTCTCCAGGGCTGTTTGCACAGAGTAGGCTGAGGACTGGCGGGGTTGCATTCTGAGTTGCAGTGAGCTGTTCCCCAGCTGTTCCCTGGTCCGTGTCAGTAATGGTGCTGTCTCCCGTGCTGTGGCAGGGGCACAGGAGGATGGTTTGCTGCTGTGCCTGGTGCGAGGACCATCCCATCTGCAACCTCTTCACGTGTGGATTTGACCGTCAGGCCATCGGCTGGAACATCAACATCCCTGCTTTGCTACAAGAGAAGTGAAATGCTGAGAGAGATTCTGCGTTTGTGTCACCGTGGACTTCTACACCTGCGCAGACTTTTCTGAACACTGGTCTGCTGTCGCTGTAAAAGCTCTTCCGTGAGGGGAGACTTGAGCAAATGTTCTTGTTACCACATTGTGCACAGTTTGCATGGGTTGTACAGAGAAATGTGATTTTTTAAAAATTAGTTTGTCTTGTGTATGAACTTTTATATTTTGGCATCCACTGGTCAATATGTTCACTGTTGCGTAGAGCACATAAATGTTCATAAGTTATTTAGCATTTAATAGTTACACAGTAGGGCATTACATTTGTGACATAAATGTGAAACTTATGTAATTACTGTAGAGAGTGTATACAATCTGTTACGTTTTTCCATGACTCTACATATCTGCCTTGTGTTAAAAGGAATCTGCAGGGCTAAAACTTTGAAATGAAGTGTGAATTTCACTAGTTGTATGATTGTAAACATTTTCCTGTTTGCATCTGATTTAAATACGTTTTTTAGTGCTGCCGTATAGTGCAACTTCAACTCCATTTTTACACCGGTTACTAGATTCGAGAAGGAAAATGCAAGCAACTTGTAGTGAGTGTAGGCTGCCAGGTTTATTTGTAATCTCTTTTGTACTTCTTATTTGAAAAAAGAAAAATATTCATTCTGCCCTTCTTATATAAAGTGATTCTGAAACCTCGTCACATTTCATATTAGCAAAAATCCAGAATATTATGATTCTAATCACTGAAATCTAGTCAAGCAAATTCTGAAGCACTTTAGTTTATAGCTATTGTTATAAACCATTTATGAAAGTTTGACTTTACCAGTGAATGTGAGCTAACCTTTGTGAGAAGGATTAATTCCTTTTGGTGATCTGCCCAGAAAGGAAATAGTTTATTTGGGGGTTGATGATTTTGTTTATGTACCTACAGTGAGCATACTTTTAATTGTGTTCACTTCCCCTATTTTTATTTTGAGCCAGCAATACAAAGTAAATGAGTACTACCTCAAAAATGAATGTCGGTCAAGATGCATCGAATCTCTCTGTAGCCTAGAAAAAAGCACTTTTGGTCTCTGGCTGAAGTACTGTCTCTGACAGGAGAGGAAAGACAATCATACTACATGTGATCCTTCAGGTAGTTAACACCTAAAGCTAGTGGAGCAATACACTGTCACCGTTCCGTTCTCAGCCATGACGGGGCGCTGCAGTCCCTGTCCTGTTCCAAAAGGGGGTAAGGTAATTAGCATAGCTCTCCCTTCTTTCTCCCAAATGATCTCACTCTGGTTTTGCTCCTCACTGTCTTTAGCTGTTTTTGCACTGGCAGTGGGGTGTTACTCTGCAGCTGCTGCTGTCAGTAAATGCAGGTGGCAGCTGGTGTCTTGGAAAGAATGGAAAGGCAGCTTCAGACAGACACTTGTTTTTTGGCTAAAGGGAGACGCTGCCCCTGACTGTCTGACATATCACAGTATAAGATGAAGGGTGGGGGTAAGGAAGGGTGTGCTCTGACAGTAGGAATCTTGGGGTTCATGGTGGGTTGGCAGAGGTATTGGAAGCTTTTTATCTCATGATTCTGTGCAACTAAAGCTGTACTCATGTCCTCTACAGCACTGTTTGTAATGACATTAAGACGTGTTAGCTGGTTCTCTGTTAACTAACATTTGTGTGGCATGGGAGTACAGTGGGAGGGGATGGGATGGGATAATGAATGCATCAGTGAGGAATGGAAGGAAAACAGGTGTCCTAAACATAGTTTTGGACTGCAACATTAAGGAAACTCAAAATATTTAAAGGAGAATATAGTGTCTTTATAGTACACATCATCAGAGTAGTTTCATCCCTTGTTTTTTTCTGTTGTGAGGTTTGGGATTTTTTCTTGAGATACAAGATGGACAACTGTGCTGAAGTAATCTTAAATGCTAAAACTAGTGAGGTTGCAGAAAGCAGCTGCAGAGTGTTAAGTCTTCTGGTGGTAAGAATTAAATGATGGTGACAAGTTTATTTTCACTTTTTTTTTCCTCCTGGATTTTTTACTTTGGGTTAAAACCATTTGATGTTGGGTTACAGGTTTTATTCCTTAAGAAAACAAGACTCACTTTCTTTTAGTTGGTAACAGAGAGAACTTTACAAAGGTTTATGCTATTTTCAAAAAAAAAAGAGAAAAATGCCTGGCCAGTACAAGCAGTTTCTCCAGCATGGCCTGCATGTAGGATCTGGAGCAATGGCTCTCCTTTATTACCTGAGACAGAGGAAAGGGTCACTGGTTTTGGTCCTGCTAAACTAAAGTGTCTAAGCTTCTCTCATACATATGTAATACAGAACCACTGGACTCTATGCAGTTTAATCATCATTGCTGCGAACTTTTTATATCACCAGAGGGACCATCCTCTGGCACCAGGAATGGGTGATTCCGTGGTTTCATTTTGAAAAGAATCAACGAAACAAGGTGCTAGAGCCACGTTCTTATGAGCAGGCTAATACTTAAATCAGCTGAACACTGAACTATCGCTTAGTTTAGTTTTCTGTACTGTCCTGAAGGGTAAGCCAAACTGCCATTCCCCTTGAAGCAACACATATGAGCAGGGGTAGTGAATAATACTACATTGACTAAATATGTGGAAAACATTTCATGGCTCTAAATGTTCTATAGAGTGTTTTTTCAGCACTGAACAATGTCCAACATTTCATTAAATGGAGGAGAGTTGCAGTTACAGTTTCAGTATTGTGCCGAATTTCACAGAAAACTCATCACTGGGCAGAACCAAGCTTCTGTGTCTTTCTCTCAAGCAATGCACATCAATTTTCACAAAGTTTGTGTATACTTTACAATCAGAAAGATCTGGAATGAGACATCTTATTTGTTGCCTAAATCTGTGAAAATTACCTTTTGGGGAAAAGAATTTATAAGTTATGTGGAACCACTTTTTATTATTCTGCTGATTTGTTTTTAGATGTAAAATGTTTTTCTTCATTACAATTCAAAATGCATTAAAATATTCAACAGTTTTTTTTTTGCAATTTGCTGTTCTTCTGTGTTGCATTAAGGTTGCTGTTGATGTCAATATTTCAATTTTTTGTTGTCAAAGGATCTTCTTATTTACTTTCTACTCTT
>WAAG01017037.1:0-14336 GCA_013390105.1 Tichodroma muraria
ACCAATGCTTTGTTACCACTATCACTACCAGTCCTCATTCTACCAGGACAGCCAAGAAAGCTAGGAACAGCAACAAAGAGACCAGCAGGTAGCTTCTGTGTTTAGGATGCACATCTCTTTTAAACCACCATTACTTAGGAACATTAGAAGTACATTTTTACGTTAGAAAATATGGCCTTTAAAAAATAAAAAAAACCCCAGTAATATATTCTGCCATTTCATGAACACAATCTCCTATTTCACTACATCTTTCCTGCCTTAACAAAAACAAATGTTTTTTTCCTACCTCAACTTGCAGCAAAATATCTATGATAACTTCAGAAATGGAAGAATCCCCTTCTAGTTTGGCAGAACAGAGAGACAGCTGACGAATGAGACTGCCCAGTTCCTTGTAGTGGGCAGGAATCTGCTCATCTGTTTGATCTGTAAACTGATTGGCAAATGCCTGCAAGGTTCGTACAGCTCCTCTGTGTGCTGCTGCCAACCTGGATACTGCTCGAGACTGGAAGAATGAAAATGAAATAAATTCTTTAATAACTATAATTTCTATGGATACTTACACTATTGGAAAAATTATTGCCGCAATTTCATGCAGAAACACTCAGGCTTGGAATAATTTTAATTGATATCAAGCCATTTGTGAGACAAAATAAAACAAGCATTAAAGTAATTTACTCAAGATTCCTCACGAGTACTCCTATCAGTGTCACGCTGGCTTCAGGTAAAACAGCCTGGGTATAACAGTCGTGATGTTTTTACTACCAGAACTGTAGTCATCTTCAGTTGGCAAACTAATTTGCAACAGTTGGACAAACAAGAATATCCTCAATCCTCTGTGTTTTGTAACAGAAGAAAATGCAGGTGCTCGAAAAAGCACAAGAGAACAACACGGCAACTTTGGCAAGACTGTAGGCATCATCTCAGCCGTCCCCCTGAAAGGTGCTTGGCAGAGGAGAAAATCAGAAAGAAGGCTGGTAAGACTGAATGTCATCAACCAGGAGTTTAAAAAAGGCAAAAAAAAGCTTAAAAAAAAGAGTAGAACACATTGTTAATTCCTTGCAAAAAGGAATTGGAATGAAGAAGGAATTAGAAGCCACATAAACAGAAGACCAACCACCTGCCTCTCATTTACTGCAGATGAGAGCTGAGAAGAAGAGGGAAGCAGCAAAGGCAGTATCAGGCCAAGTGAGCCACACTTCTCAGAGAATGGGACAAAATGTGCAACATACAAAGGAAATCTCCTTTCTAGAGAGGGCTCAGCTGCACCCTAGACAATCAAATTCAATTATCCAGAAAACTCTGTCAATAAGTGACTTACAGCCTGAAGGATAATTACATCTTACCTTTTTAGTATGTTTGATTGTATGAGGACTCAGTTTCTCTAAATCGTCCTGAATTTCTTTTACCTGTTTATCAAGAAAGGAGACAGAGAGAAGCAAGTCACTCAGAATTAGTTCCATGTCTATAAATGAACAACAGATCTTCACTGTAGCATCTGAGATTTTCCAACAGTGATGCTCACCTCTCTGTCCAGCCATGAGGGAAATTAGTCACACCATTCAAATCTAAACTAGAATGCCATGGAAGTTCAGAGATAACCCAACTGACTTTCTCTTATTTCAGTTAGTTTCTGACACTAACTAAATTCATCACAACAAACTAAGCTCCTATGCATCCCAGTTTAAAATCATGGTTCCTACCTGTTGCTGGAGCACATACAGCATCCGAGCTGACCGTGCAGCTTGTTGCTGTCTCCTAGTGCAAAGCCGCTGCTTGTTTTCCAGATCTAGTTCTCTATCTCTCCCTAAAAAGCACAGAATATAAAGTTTTATATCTTAATTTAACCTGTGAAAAATCCCAATTAAGCCATGACAACAGACGTAATTTAGTAATAAGCCTTTTCCATGCAGAACCAAATCACATATTTGTGGGGATTCCTTTAACAGTAATGCCTGTTGCTTACTGTAAACTCTACATCCTGTTTCTATTTAGAATTTGACAAAACAGTCTAACACAATATAGCTCATTAGTTATTTAAAATATCATGTGACCTCAGTTTTATGACAAAGTTGCAGATAAAGCACTCAAAATTAGGAATGGCTAAACCTCCTGCTACCTATTACAAAAGAACCAACAGCTTAAGCTGGCTAGCTATTCTATCTTTTATCTACTTTTCAAAAAAATAGATGGTTCTCAAAAGTCCAGACATAAATACGAATTCTAATCCAACCCAAAAAATGGGGGGAAAAAAATCAACAAGCCACTGTACATTTATATAATATAATTACCGTTCAGTCCTATACCTTTTTTAATAATTTCTTCAATTTTCTGGACATAGCTCCTCAATTCTTTTTGCAGACGCTGGACTTCCTGCATATTTTGATGTTCTTTTTTATTTAAATTTGGCTTGGGGTCTGGTCCTGGGTCATGGGTGGGTGGGGAATCCAAAACAGCTGGTATTGGCTTTCTCTCCTTAACCAGGCAGAGATAAACGTTCATGTCAGAGCTGGCAGACAACCCTTGGGAAGGCTGCTTGAGCTTCTGCTGACATGTCAAGCGAGTCTGAGACTTCAGGGCATTTTTATTTTCTTGACTTGCAAATACTTCAGTCTTCTGCTGTTGTAATTTCTGGGTCCACAACGGTGTACTGACCATATCTCCAAATACCTGCTGTCTTACTTGCTCTTCGAGACGTCTTTGTTTGATGTCCCTTTTTGCCAGCTGAACAGCCAATTTCAGTCTCTCTTCAGATACCACTGAGAACATCCCAGAGCTTCTTAGGCTGGGGTCCTCACTTCCAACTAGATTTCTCTGATCACTGGATGCCTTCAGCTTTTCTATTATAATTGGACGGGGGTGAGAGAATCTGAGAGCCAAGTTCTCTGGAACTGCAGGAACATTTCTATTAAACTGGAGCTGTTCAAAGTGTAAAAAAACCCTGATGTTATACAGAACACTATACACAGGTGATGTAACTCTGTCATGATGGCATCATTTTGGATTTGTGCTGAACACAGTGCTAACAGCACACCAATATTTTCATTCTTGCTAAGCAGTGCTCACAGAGATCAAGGCCTTTTCTGCTCCACCCCTGCTCACCACTGAGTAGCCTGGGGGTAGGCAAGAAGCTAGAGGGGAAACAACTGGATGGCTGACCCCAGCTGTCAAAAGGGATATTCCACACCCTGTGGCATCATGCTCAGCAGTAAAAGCTGCAGGGGAGAAGGAGAAAGGGGAGACTGATGACAGCATTTGTCTTCCTAAGTCACTGTTGTATGTGCTAAAGTCGTGGAAATGGCTGAACTCCTGCCCGCTGATGGGATGTAGAGAATGAATTCCTTATTTTGCTTTGTTTGCGCAAAAACAGGAAAGCATTTGCCCTCCCTGTTACCCTGCTTTTATCATAACCCATAACTTTTCTTACTTTTTCGCCTTCCAGTTCTCTTCCCCATCCCACCTGGGAGAGAGTGAGCAAGTGGCTGCATGCGCAGCTGCCTACTGGGATTAAACCACAACAGACAATTAAGAATAATCACACATACAGTTTGTGATCTCTACCCTTACTAAAGGACAGTGTCAAGATAATGTGGGACAGCATGAGGAAAGCCAGTATGACACTCCCTGCAGGGCTGTTTCACGAAGTGGGTCAGAATAATCTTTTTGTTACAATCACAAAGAAAACCAATTCAGCATTGCTACAAACGGCAAATGGTACCTGTGTTTGTAAAGCTTTAGCTTCATTCCTGTATCGCTGGGTGGTGAATGCAAACGCATCCTCAGACACCGCTGTCTTGCTCGGTCCCATCTCATCGGCGTGAGAGCAAATCCCGCTATTGTCCCTTACTTGTGATCACAGCTGTGAATGTGAGGACAATAAAGGGTTATTTCAGACTCGCAAAAACCATCCCGGGTCTGATGTGAGTAACAAAGGGAGAACCAGCCCGAGGAGCCGCGGAGAGAAGATTGGGCTGGCGTCTCTGCAACCGCCCAGGGCCCGCGGCTGCTCCCGCCCCGCACCCTCACAGCGGCCCGGGCGGCACCGGTGGGCCCGGGCGCTGCCGCACAGGAGAGAGGAGGGAGAGCGGAGGAGCGGCCCAGGCCACGCCGNCGCCGCAGGGGCCGCCGGGAGCGCGTGGAGCTACGGCGGCCGCGCGGGGCCGGGCGGGCGGAGCCTGCGCTGCTGCCGCCATGGGCTGGGAGGAGATGCAGGTCCGCGGGTACGCGGAGTTCGTGCAGACGGTGCAGAGCTACCACGGCAGGCCCATCTTCGCGCTCTTCTGCGGCGATAAGGACGCGGAGGGCAGGAGCTGGTGTCCCGACTGCGTGACGGGTGAGGTCCGTGGGGGGAGCGCCTTGCCTGCGGCATGGGCCGTGTCGGTCCTGGGGAAGCCGAAGAGGCTCCAGGTACTTTCCCGGAAAACGCCGGGCGGGCACAGCAGCCCCAGTCCCGGTGCCAGACTGCAGACGTAGTTTCCACTGGTGAACTGAGCGGGCTGAGACCCGCAGATGCTGCCCTGCCCTTTGCGTTGCCCACATCGAACGGCACGGGCTGTTCGCGAAGGCTGGTACACGGCCCAGCAAACAAATAGACGTGAGTCCTGCCGTCAGTGTCACCTGTGCTGCACGTGTCGAGACGCAGCGGTGCCCTCCCCGACGGTGTCCGGCGGCAGCAGGGGAAGGCGGTTCTCAGAAATCACCGCACTGAACTGCCTGGGCTTTACGTGTCTGAGCAGGTACGAAGGTGCGTTATGGAACCGTTGCCCTGCAGAAGGGTGCCGTGCTGGGCTACCACACCCAGGGCAGGACAGAACCAGTGTTTCTCTTCGTGTTAGAGAAGAAATTGGCCTTTACTCAAACACAAGTCCAGTCAGTGTTCGAGCATGTAATAAACTCTGAAAAACTTGTGGATAGCCAGGTAAAATGAAATATAGATCTCTAACTAAAGCAGGCAAAACATTAATTAGCAGCCTTGCTGGTTCAAGTAACTCCATGTGATTCTGTAGCACAAGTATTAAGTACTAACAGATTTTAAATATTATTTTCTAGCTGAGCCAATTGTGAGGAAGGAACTTCATAACTTGCCTGATGAGTCAGTTTTCATCTACTGTCTAGTAGGAGATAGAGCCTAGTAAGTACTTTTGAATGCTGACAAATGAGATGAGTTTGCTCTGTTGGTGGACTGGTAGTTAACCTGTTGAAAAAACTGACTGAGCTGTCCTTTTCTGTAAGGAGTCAATAATTTTTTGAGGTCTTCACCATCTCTGCCATTACCTATCTGCATGCTTGATTTGAGATGGGTGTTGGGAAGGTGTGAGGTAAAGGCCTTTGAATAATTTTGAAGCTATTTTAACTTCAAAATACTCCTCTACAAGCTATGCTTAACGCCTTCTTTCTGAACAGCTGGAAGGATCCCAGCAATGAATTCAGGAGGAATCTGAAACTAACAGGAGTGCCTACACTACTTAAATACGGAACAGTAAGTGATCTGTTGTACATTCTGGATCTACAGGCATTGAGATGGGGACTTGGCAGGAATTTAGGGCTGTAAATGAATTAGTCACGTGTATTCTCTGAGAAACACATGTTCTTCTCTAAGAACCCTCTCTTGGTTCAAGGAGACCAGAGCATTCTGAACAGCTCTTCTGCTCCCTACTTCTCCCTCAGACAGTTCCTCAAGAGAGAACCTGCTTATTGTGTAACGTCTATAATAAACATGCAGTAAAGAGAATATGTGCACTTGGCTCATAGTGCTTGAGGGGTTGAGAAGCTTCTTAGCTACATATTGTTAATGTTTCTGCTTTGCAGCTTCTCAACTTTTGAAAAATCCAAACACTGGGCTACGGGAGTGAAACAATTTATGAGCAGTACACTGGATTTAGACTGCAGCTCAAGTTGTAACTTGTACATGATAGTTAAACTAGCAGTTACTTTCTTAGAAATGCCTCTTCCAAGGCCAGAAAGCCCTCAGGAATGTTTCAGTTGTAATTACCTTTCTTGTTCCACCCCCACTACCTCACTCCCCAGGACAAGAGTTGCTCGATGTGGCTAATGTTAGTATGTACAAATGGCTCTCAGCTAGAACAGGTTTTTTAATTATGATGTTTTCCTTTCAGCCTCAGAAGCTGGTTGAAGAAGAATGTTTTAAAGCAGACCTTGTTCGTATGTTGTTTACTGAAGACTAAAGCCCTCACTAGTCAATCACTGATGAAGACGGTAATCTCAATTACTGCAGTGTCCTTTCAAGGAATCACTGACCTTTATTAAAACTTTCATGATTAATTACTTTGGACTAGTCAGGATAAAATCATGATAAATCCTGAAATTCTGTGTCCAAACCTTACAGTAAAATCTTACAACAAAAAACTGTATCTTTCCTTTCATGTCCAAATAAACTTGAGTTTGTGAACAACTTCTTTCCCGAGGAGCTGAGCTCATGTTAGAAACTGAGATTAGCCTGCAGTTACTGAAGTGTAACTGCAAAGTTACAGTGAGAAAGAAGGGGAGAAACAGAAAAACCTTCCTAAGCCTGACCACATCATTACTGAAACTGTTAAGATAAATTTTCAGTGCCAAAGATGTTTAATGGCTTATCTGTTCCGTCCAAATGTGATAATGTGATGGCTGACAGCTGTAGTGTCACTGATCACGTTAATGGTTAACAATTGGGAGTACCTGCTCCTACAAGGACAGGAAATACAACATGAATGCACCAGAAATACAGTCAAAAATTAGGAAAATTAAAACCCTGGCAGCTGCCAAGAGCTCTGTTACAATAAAAAACTATACAGGAACAAATGGCAAGTGCTTCTCCAATACTCCAAGCAACAGCACGTTTCCCCACACACCCTGTTCTCGTTATATGGAGTGTAAACAGACTCCAGAGCAGCTATTGCTGCACGGGCAGAGGCCAAGGAAGCTGAGTTTAATGTAACAGAGACAGATACAGGTTGTTTCCTTCTTCATCCTACAGAGTTTATCAGCACCTATCTCTGCTCCACTCCCCAGACCTTACCCTGTACACTCCTGATTTCTGTCCGTACAACGTGCTATAAGGAAAACTGCAAACTTCTATCAACAATGACCACCAAGGAAAATGACAAGTGACAGAAGTGACAAGTAATAACTCAGCTTGGTTTCAAGGAAAAACTGCACAATTTCGACTTGATCTATCATCACTTCACCTTTGCTTGTCCCACAGCTATAAGTAACAGGGAGTTCTTAGTGACACTTTAAGACACATCATTATTCTCCAGGGAAAAGGCTTCCTAGGAACAGCCTTTAGAGCTACACTTTTTTGTAGATACTTAGTAAGTAACAAATCTAGGTTTTGTTTTCAAAATCAAGAGGAATCAATAACTTTTGTAGTAAAGCTCTTACAAAATTGCCCATGCTATAAAATAAATTGCAGGTGTTTATTAGTCTTTAAAAGAGTTGATGAAACAAAAACAACCCCAGTCACTTGACAAATTCAAATAAAAGGGACATACATCCAGAGCCAAACTTATACAAGGGTTCATTCCTGTTCTGTAAATACGTCACTAACACAAACTACAAGTTATCATCACTACTCCACATGCTTTTCATTTTACAGAGGTGTTGTTTTGTTGCTGCTGCTCAGCCAGTGCCTGCTGGAGGCGCATCCTTTTCCGGGAATAGTGCTGCCAGTGAAGGATCTGTTGCTCATCAATAAATTTGGCACACTGAGCATTGACCAGTTCTTTGCGGAAATGTTCATATTGCAGCAGCTCTAGCATATGCAAACATTGAGGATACCTGGGTTAAAAATAAACACACTTTAATACAGGTTTTTACAAGGGACACTAAATTTAGAGTCTCCAGTAGTTCTGTGGGTCATTATTATAGTTTTGACTTGTATGTGTTTTACCTAAGTGTGAAAACACTTCAGCCTGCACACTGTGATTTGGTAGCTGCAACATCAGGCCAGGAAACAAGGAACCCGGTCCCATTAATAAATGCACATTCCTGCTTGCTTAGAGTAGCTTCTCCAATAGCTTGGTTTGATAGACCAAATCCATAGCAATTACAATGCCTGTTTCCAGAGCCCAATTAAAGATGCCCAAAACCATTTTCCCAAAAACTGAAGGAATTTGCACATTTGCAAAAACACAAAATCACCCTTTGTCTCATGTAAGCATCAATAATGCAAAATTCATCTTAAAGTGCACTTACTGCTTTTTTACCCTAATGTTCAATAGCTTGATTTTAAATCAATCAAAAGTGCAGATTAAGGCTTTAAAGGAAGATTCTACGCAAAACTCATGAAATTTTTTACATTCTGTCCATTGCTGCTACATGTGGACTATTGGAAACACGAAAATCTACATTGCATATAACCATAATCTTGCATAATCTATATTGTGGAGAGAACAAAAGGAATGTCACAGGCAGAAATGAAACCCTGACATGCTGCTATACAGTATGTAAAATGAGGTCAATGCCAAACCATTAAAATGCAGAAACTTAAGGAAATTTAGCACTTACTTCAGGTATTTTGCATATTCAGGTTCTTTCCAATAAAGTAAATATTTAAGATAATTTACAAAGGCTTTATCTTTGAAGTAGCCTCTTTGTGCAAGAACTGAAATAAAATGACAAATAAGGAACTGTCAGTTACAGATGGGTGAAAAAATCTGCACATTTGAAAAATTTCACAAAGTCAAAACTTTCTAATTACAATCAAATTTCAATAATTTATATTTGGCAAATAAAAAAAAATCAGGGCAACATAAGATTTTTATGTCAAGAAAATAATGGAGTAGTCTCAACTCCTTTGCAGTTTGTATCTTTCATTGAATGGAACAGCTTTTTGAAACAACAAAATTTTGAGTGTAGCATCAAAATTAGCACATTAAAAAATATAATTAAACTATATTAAATCCTCCGGGTCCTGGTATTTACTTTAAGTACTCACAGTTGAGGTAATTTGGATTTGCCAGACATTGAACAAACTCCAGCTCCAATTGGAATCGAAGTCGATTTCCTGTATCATCTGATTCAAGAAAAAACCAGTAAGAATTAGACCCACACAACAGATAGAAAGTAATCGCGGTCGATGTTTCACCCGGGACCAAGGCGGGCTGGGGGTGGGCGAAGGCCACGGCCGGCGGCAGCGAACCGCACAGTGCGCGGGGCCGGCACGGCCAGGGCAAGCACGGGAGAGGGAGAGGCCTTCGGGGCTGCGGGCTCAAAGGGGCCCCAGCGCCCGTGCGGTCTCCCCCGGGCCGCATGCTCTCGGCCTGCGCGGTCCCGTCAGACCCGGGGGCCTGGGCAGCTCCGACAGCGGCTGCGACAGCGACCCATCGGGACTGCTCACGGGGCTCCTCCCCGGCCCCGCACCGGCCCCACAGGCTCCCGCACCTGCGTCCATGTCCGGGCCGAGCACACCCGACAGCGGCGAGCACCGCCCCCTGCCGGCGACACGGCGAAATGCAACGCTAAGCACGCTGGGAACGTAGAGGCCGTTGCATAGCAACGGCGCGACCTTGCGGAGGCGGAGCTCTTCGGAGGCGNGGTTCCGCCCGGGCACGGCGGGAGGGGAGATCAGTCCCGTCGGCGCAGCGCCGCTCCTGCGGTGGAGGCGGCTCTTGAGACGCCGCTCCCGGCCGTGTGCTGACACACAGTCCTTCGCAATCGTCCCTAGACGCTGGTACGGCGCCCCTTGAACAAGTGCGGGTCATTTTAAGGGTTGATCCCACGAGTCTCGCCAGAGTCACGGACTGCTCGGAATGCTTCCCTCGTATCTGCCCTGCGGAGCAGCCTGCAAACACTCGGGTGTTGGGAGCTGAGCACAACTGACACCATTCCCGCACTCCCGCGGGCGAGGGAGCAGCTCCTGCTGGGTTACAGCAGCGGGGAGTACCTGCTCTTGGAAAGAGCATTCAGAGATCCCAGTATCCAAATAAACCCCACACCGAATATGGCACTGTACAAATTCCTCCCTTCTCACGGTGCTATGCTGCAGATCACGGCAAACCCCAAAGAACTCAGAAATCATTAAAGTACAAACCAATGTATTTTTAAACGACCGACATTCAGTTTTACATCGATCGCTTTTGTCCTGACGACGTCACTCATCACAGTCCTGCGGCAGCCTCCAGCCCTGCAGAATTTCACCATCTGAGGGGAAAAAAGCCAGTCACGCACTCGCTGCTTGTGCTAGGGGGACCCAGTGCAAGCACCGAGTGACATTCCTGGGACTCTTCCCGAACACGAACATTCCTTCTGACAGGAACAAAGGTAGTGTTTTGTCCGTCTTCCACAGAGGCCAGTCAGTCCCAGTGCCATTAGAATGTGGGTTTGGGGTCAATGTTCCAGGCATGTTTTTTCCCCAGATAACCCTTGAGCTGGGAAGGATAAAAAGAGGTTGAACTTTTGTTTGTATTTGCAAACATTCATTTTAGCTTTGTACTAGACAAAGTCACTGTTCATCACTTCAGAGAAAAACGAAGTGGGGAGAACCAACCCTAAAATACTAAACTGTATAGTTTAATGATAAATATTGGATATTGGACAATTATTTGGTTTTTATTTTGGGTTTTATTTTGTTTTTCATAGTGACTTTACAGTCAGCCAAGGAGATTTCTGTCAACCTCTGCACTTAATTCTTCATTAATTAAAACACAGTTGTCTCAGAGTAAAACCATTAATAAGCAAATGCTCCATAAGTGAGCAGCAGCAGTGGAAGCAATCTTTACAGATTTACCTGAAACCCTTCTAATGTCTTCCTATTTTTGTTTAATTATTTTCTATTTTCATTTGTTGAAGTATTTTTGGCATCCACTTAGCAATTTTCTATAACACTATCATTTCCTATGCAGCACAATTTTCTCCCCCGGGAATTGGACTACAAAAACCATATAAAAAGGATCCATGCATAGTTTTTTCTTAATAAAAAAAGGTTGCTTTTTTAGACAACATTTTAGTGGTTGTGGAATACTACTATTACTATATCAAAACATAACAAGTCACTCCCCAGTAAACACAGACT
Organism: Tichodroma muraria; assembly: GCA_013390105.1. NCBI lineage: Eukaryota > Metazoa > Chordata > Aves > Passeriformes > Sittidae > Tichodroma > Tichodroma muraria. The sequence goes on from WAAG01017037.1 coordinate 11,009, forward strand.
TTGAGCTAAAAGAAGAGATCAAATAGATCCCATGTGTCTGCATTGCTATTTCAAAAGAGGATTTCTCTCACAAGAGTGACTTCAGAGGAGAGAATCCTAAAAAAGGATTGGTCACAAAAATAAATTACTATGTAGTTTTGCCAGAGTTAAATCAAACATCTCAACTTTTGCCCATCAAAACTAGGAACAAAATTGAAAATCAGGATTTTAGTATACTAACTGAGAACATTCTCTAAGAAAAGTTTGAATTTGTTTTTGATTTTAAATTTCAGGTGAGCCAAACTTGCAGGATATGTGTTAATATAAATGTGAGCCAGGAATGTCTCTTATTGTCATAGAACTAGGATGACATTGCTGCCTCAGTTTCTCCTTTCATATAGACTGCTGTCATTGCTGTTGTCTGCCCAAAATGTGATGATTTAGGATAGTAAGTTTATCTTAACTCATTAGAACTGGCATAGAGACACAGCTCTTAAATGGAGCCACTACTGGGACCTGAAGCCACCAAGGTTTTATGAGACACAAGAGAAAATAAAGTCTTGTCTGGCATGCTGTTGAATCTTGAAGGTAAACACTGAGGAAGTGAAATGCTGCAAAAGATTCCTCTGTGACACCATTGTGAAGTGCATTTGCACCAGAGAGAAAAGAAGATCCAGCAATTTAATCACTGAAAGCTGATCAAGTGAGATGAAACAGGAAAATGTTTTACACCAGTGCATGAAACCCAAGACATCCCCTCTTGTTCACCCATCTACCCACTGCTTTGGAATAGAATGCAAACTGATATTAACATGGACAACATCTGACAGGATTTTACCCACAGAATGCAAGACAGCTCCTGTAGACTGGAGAGCATCCTGCTTCAAATATGGTTAAATAACAGAGAGCAGAGTATGCATTATGTTGTATTTATAACAAGCCAGCACAAAGTCTGCAATTTTTTTACTCCAATGCTATAATTGTAATTCAATAGAAACAGATCATAGTTTTCAGTGACTAAAATAATTGTCAGAACATATTTAATTAAAGGCTTAACTCTTCACTAAGTTCTCTTTTTTGAGGTCAAGAAACTGGCAGGTAATGTGCACTTCAGAAGGCAGCCAATAACAGACATGGTGAAACCACTTCATCTGCAGATGCCAAACACCATTCAAGCAAGCTGCAAATTGGGCAAAATAGTGTAAAATGACTAGTTTATTGAAGGCACTGGCACATCTACTTCTGTGACTGTGGTACTCCTCCAGCTTCAGACAAACACTAGAATTCAAAGATAAATTCAAGATTAAATGTCATGGGTCAGAAAGCATTTTATGTTTTTCAATAATAAGTTGGTTAAAAATATGTGAGGTTTCTATTACGACACCTGGACAGCAGGTGAAGTCAGCCATTTGCCAGAAGCAATATACATTCCTATGTTTCTGATTTCTGACCGTATAGCCAAAACAAAACATTGAAGTAAAATAGAAACTTCCTCCAGAATAATCATTCCTAAATTGAAAGATTGTGTTAACTTTGTTTCTGATGGAAATTTGATCTTCAGCTGGCTTTCTAAAATATTTGCTAAGATCCAACCCAAGTTATTCTTCTCAAAGAGCAGCTCACAAAGGAAACCACAATAAATTAGATTTAGTATCTGGAACATTCAGTTCTTTCAAGAACATGGCTTGTCTATAAAAAATGTTTTATGAACATTGTAATGAGGCTCACACTCTTGCCTGAAACAGCTTATGAAAACTCATTGAAGTGCCATGTGCCAAATAAGACTGGGAAATAATTTTGTGGGAGTAAATAATGCACTGAAGTAAACTGGGGAAGGATAACATCTTTTCTTTGACGGAAGAAACAGTCTGTTATGGCCAGAACCTACAGTAAATGTAAATCTACACTTACACCATAATGAATGGGCAACTTTTGACTGAGTGCTCCAGAAAAACCTAAATGGGCAAAAATAGTTCCAGTATAGTCAGCTCTATTTTTAAATAACTACCAAACATTGTATTAAGCAGTCCTCAGTCACGTCAGGGCAGCATGGCATGCCTACCTTTACTCTGTGCTCCCAAAGGTAAGGGCTGTGCTTCCCTCAGAATTTCTCTGCCAAGTGGAGGCAGTCTGCAGTGCATGGCAAGCCCTCTCTGTGCCACAGATCCTTCACACAGGGGCCAGCCAGCAAAGATACATAAAGGGGAAGGTCTGATCTGACACTGAAGAGCTGCCACTGGCATGGTTCCTCTGGGCAGAGGAGAATCAGCACTCTGCCTTTAAACCACGCAGACAAATGCTGAGACCAACAAGTCTCTTGCAGCAGACTGGTGGCCTTGTAATGCAAGGTACAGTAGTGTTGAAAACCTCTCAATGGCACAAAGAGATTGATCAGATTTCTCTAATGTCACACATTTATTCACCCACACTGGAAAACATTGTGAAAACTCTTGTCACTTGATCCAAGGACTCAGGATTCATTACCACCCACTTCTTCACATATTTAGCATAGACATTTTGGGGAAAAAAAACCCGATGTGAAGTATGTAAAAATATATACAATATGTCATTACTAAAAGGGAAGAAGTGGTATGTTAAGGAACCACTGCTGCATTTTGGCTAAGACTGATCCAGTGATCTATTTATCTTTATGGGCTGATTTTCACCAACTGTCCAATTCCAGCTTTGTCAGCAAATGTCGGGTTTGGCTACAACCAGGTTATTGCTATTTCAGGTGGCAACATACCTGAGTTGGAAAACAAAGGTGAAATAAGCCAAAGACTGAGTTCAAGCGAGATCAGAACTCAGCTGGAATGCACTACCTGCTGCTCTGAACTCAGTGGACGACACCAACAAATCCAAACTGCTCTTCAGCTTGGGGACTTCTTCTGATCATATAGAGAATGCTGAAAGGTTTTTCTTCTCTATTGCACAGATCTAGATGTTCAACACATGGGTAGGAACCTTTGTTCTCCCTTTGTGTGCTTTCTTGTAGTTTGGTCATTCATGAACTTATTCATGATTGTGAGACCATTGCCAAGCACTAGTACACTGTGGGAGCAAGTTTACACACTGGTGCATGACCAAGCAGGAATCCTGTGCAACAGCAGCCCAGATCACAATGCTGCAGGTTTGGGAACACTCAATATTTGCAGAAACAGGATTAGTAACTTGGTATTTCGAGAGAATAAAGGAAAAGCCAAGGATCCATAGAGAGTGGGCAGAAAATAAGAAAGCATTATTTTAGCTCCTTAGAGGTGGCACTGCCAGCTGTGCTGCCAGCTGGCCAGCTGACAGACTCACTGACCACAAGAAATCAAACTCTGCCCTCATATGGAAAAATAGGGAT
>WAAG01017045.1:0-10519 GCA_013390105.1 Tichodroma muraria
TAGAGGGACCCCATTTGGAGGGTCCCAAATTTCTTCCCAAATTTGCCCTAAATCAGGACACAGGGGCAGGGAAGCATACATCTAATTTAGACTGGAAAGTGCTGAAGTCTGAGGGCTCCCAGTGAGAAGTCTCCCAGCAGTAGGCATTACTCTTACTGCTCTCTCAAGATGACCTTCATTAGCTCCCACATTAGTTCATTACCTCATCTTCCAAGAAGCTTCATATCTGTGACATGTTACACAGTGGCAAAAATTATATTTAAAAGTACAAAAGCCATCTTAGCTTCACTAGACTGGGGCCAGACTTACATAAAGCACCATTGGCATCTCCAGCCTTCACCATCCTCACGGCACTGCAAACATGGAGGGATTATTTTCACGTAAGCTACAGATGTAGCAGCACGGCCCCAGGATGGTCATCACCAAAGGTCAGAGAGGCAAAGGCTGGGAGTGCAGCAGCATCACCCACAGTTTACAGGAAAGCATAATAGATTAGCCTGAGCTCAGGAAAACTGGCAGCCGAGCCTAGGCACACCGAACCACTCGTCATGGAGTTTGCTGTGTGATTTACCTACATAGGAATTTTTGTAACGGGAATGTATTTTTTTTCTTCTTTCTCTGTCAAGCTTGAGTGAGCACATGGTTACAAGATAAAATTGCCTTTGCTTCCCAGTAGTGCTGTCCCTGCCTGTTTTCCATTGCTGCTCTCACGCCAATTCTTCTGTGTCATTTCCAGCTCTGTTCCAATACCCCATCTTTGCCCTTCTCCTCTTGGCCAAGACTGGGAAACTCACACTGCTGAGGGTGAACTTGCTATGTCAGAGTACTGTCTTCTCTCCCTACAGTTCCCCGTGTTTCTAGACACACACATTTACCTTTGAACATTTGTTTAATCTCTCCTTTATCATTCTTTAGATAAAGCCCCGTTGGTTTTCTATCCAGTCCCGCCCCTCATTTGAATTCCCAGTGCATGGCTTTCTGTACTTAGATTCAACTTCTTTCCCTCTCTTATCACCCCTCTTATCTGCTGCCTCCAGCTTAGCATCTTTTATCTCCTCTTTTTCCTCCCCTTCTCCCTTTTCTGTCCATTTTTGAGTGAACTCCTCACGCAGCGCTAAGCCCAGCCCATGCCGGCGGTGCCGGCGTTCCCAGCCCGGAGCTCCGGCTGGCTCCTGCCCCCCGTCGCTGCTGGAGCAGCGGCCGCGTGCCCTGGGCGCACCGCTGGACAAATGGCCAGCACGAGGGATGTCCCGAGCGACGGCGGCCTGGGGCAGTGCTAATGTGCCGCCACTAGTGCATCTCGCTGCACTCGTCACATCAGTCCTGGGGGAAATTACAGCGACATGATCTACGGCGCTCGCCTCCCGTTTTAATCCGGGCTGCTCTGCGTCCTGCTGGGGAGAAGTACAGGCACAGTGGCAGCTGGAATGACCGGCCTTTTATCGCAGCCCGGCTGTCCCGTGCCTTGTGGCGGCCTTGCCGCCTGCTCCGCCGGCAGGGAGGACGCGGAGGAGCCGGGGCAGGGAGGACGCGGAGGAGCCGGGGCAGGGAGGACGCGGAGGAGCCGGGCGGCCGCGCAGGGGCCGGGGAGCGCCGATGGCCGGCCCGGGGCCGAGGCTGCTCACTCACGGCTCTGTGCCGCTCCTGCGCTGGCGGGGGAGGGCGACAGGCATGCGAGGAAGGTAAAGGTCACACAGCGAGGGAAGAGAAGATACTTAAGGCTGAATGTCAGAACGTCAATTTGGTGAACTAAGGAAATGTCTCCCTCTTTGCAGAGGGCCTTCAGATCGGCTTGGGAGGGACTGGGGTGCCCCGGTGGCCGCTGCTCTGCTCCCCACGGCAGGGAGTGTTTGCCCAGACAATTCCTTGGCAGGATTGCTGTCGTCATGGATCACTTGCTTACTGAGACTTAGGGGTGAAAGCTGCCTGTAATGATTGCCTGTCACAGCCGCTGTCACCGCCCTTGGTGCAGCTGTAACCATTTTGTCGGGAGCACCGGGGCCTTCAGAGTTAAAAGCTCAGCTCAGCTGCACCTCGGGCTGCTGGCACCTGGATTCCCAGCAGAGGCACGGCTCGGGCTCTGGATCAGACACATCCCAGGAGGCTGTGTGCGCGTGGAGCCCGAGAAATCCTGGACACTGATTTGAACTTCAATTATTAATAGCCACCTCAAGGCTTCCTCGAGAAGATGAGCTGAAAACCACACTCTGTGCTTCACTCTGAGGATACTCCACCTTTATGTTTGTGTCAAAACAGGGGACTTTCACAAATTACTTTGTTGCCAGGGGCTTGAATTATGTACAGGGAACTTGGTGCTTCACTGCATCGCAGTAAACAGCACATTCCTATGGATTTATTAATCGGTTTTGTATGCATTTATTTTTCTGTAGTGGCTTAAGCAAATAAAATGCAAGTAACAAGAGGATTTTTACTGAGTTAATTAAAGAGGAGAGCAGTTCTAGGCAAGCATGACATTAAAGACTTGCCAAATACCTCCTGTCTGAAAATACTACCAGCCACTTTTAAGTCTGCTCCAATTCTTAGGCTTTAATGGAAAGTCCTTCCCAGACCAACTTGTTTGAGTTTCAAAACAAGTTGGCAAGTTTGTAAAGGCGAATGGGCAGGAGGAGAAAAGGGGGTTATGGGGAAAATAGGGAACAGAGTGCATCTGAAATAATACTTTCAAAGTTCTGTGAGTGTCCCCCTCCCAAAGCATCATCACACCTTTGTTCTGCCTGAGGCTCCCAGTTCAGGGATTGCGGGGTGAACCACTTTCAGCAATTTCTAAACTCTAACTTAATTTGGCCCTTGATGTCTAGAATCTGTTTGGTTTAACATTCTTGTGCTCTTTTCCCAAGTTTTAAAGCTCTGCTGCTGCTGGCTTTGACAGGAAGCCCAGATGAGTCCTCAGTTTCTATAACCAAGACATTTGCCACAAACAGCTCTGTATTAAAATCAATGAGAGATCTGACCTGTTAATTTCTGATGTAGCCTCTGGTATGCAGAGAGGCTCTGCAATATTGTCTGGCTCTCAGATGTGAGAAATGACACTTTGTATTGCTCATGGGGTGTTAAAAATGTATAGATGTGAAGTAGATTGGGAGGTCTGCCAGTACAAAGTTAATGGAAATTCTCATAATTTCCCCAAGTGACATTAGTGACCTGGGCTTGAAGTGAAGCCAGGTCTGGTTTCACATCATCTAACATTTCACTAAATGTTAACCCATTGAGATACAATTTTTCTTAGGTGTGCCAGAATTTCATTATTTACCACGACCTCTAGATATATATTTTCTTTTTACAGTCCAGAAGATGTTTATTATGGTCTTTTGAGATGCATTAAAGGGGTGTTAGTACAAATAAAGCTCCTTCCTTAATCTCCAGGCAAGCTGCAAAAGCAATTTAATCTCAGCACTCTGGTATACCCGGTGTGCTGCTTTAGCACATAAGGATCCAACACTCCAGTGCTCTTGAGGGCAGATGTTGGATGACCTAGAGCTGCTGCAGTGGGAGAAGGCAACACAAGGATGCTGATGGGAGAAAGCCCTTCTCAAAGGCAGCCCACCAACAGAGTGTTATTTTTCAAAATGTACCCACTCAACCCAATGGCACCCATAGCACGGAAACATAAGGAAAATTAGTGACCTTTCAGGCCCAGATGTTAAGAGAGTAGAATAGCTGAGAAATCCAAGGGCTAAGGTCAAGATAAAGAGTGCTGCATAAATGCAGCAGCTGTAAGGCACTGAAAAGGCATCAGAGACAGTGAGCACCAGGAATATATAAATCACTCGAAGCAATCTGCTGCAGCAAGGCGTGCTGGGCTAGACAGTCTCTTTAAACTATTGCCAACACTTTCCAAAAGTGCGTGGTTAAAATTAGGCTTCCCAAGTCCATATTTAGAAATTGAAAGGCACCAGAAGTACTGAACACCCATCAAAACATATGGGCTCAGAAACCCTCTGGAAATCAGGTCACACATTCGAGGCAGAGATTTCTGTGCTGAGTTGCCCCTGAACAGAGAATGATCTTGGTCTGAGAGCAGTGCTACCTCCACTGCTTTTCAGATCCAGACTAAAGAAATAGCTAAGACTCAACCTCTTGATTATGAAAAGCTTTGACCTATATAGAAAACTCAAGAAGCCTGAGCAGCAGAACTAATGAAATATGATTTCCAGCAGTTCTGTCCACCTGGATTTCCCAATCCCCGTAAGGAGTGACTTATAACAGGGTCTGTCTCTTCTATATTCCCCTAATTTTCATAGAACTTGCATAACTTCACCAAGTTAGATTTGTGTCTTCATCAAGGGCGTTGAGAGTTAGCCTGTGTTTTCAAACAGGTCCTTGCTTATTTGGAAGTATTCTCAAGGGTTTGGGGACCCTGACACTTATAGAACAGGTTATAGAAACCACATAGGGACACAGACTGAAGGGCTTTGTGTTGTTGATGTGTCTGCAGCTTCTCTAATTTATTACAGATTGTTACAAAGTAGGACCCTTCCCAAGGCTACATATATGCTTACAGAGACTTTTTTGGAATCTGGTTTTGTCAGTCTTTTTGTTGTTTAGACCAAAACAGGAAGCTGCTTTGTGCTAAAATATGTACTATATTCTCCAATTTGCTTTACGGAGAAATTTAGCTGAAACATTTTACAATCTGAGAGGTGGAAAAAAAAAAGAAGATAAATCACCTTTAATTGGTACATATGGCCAAAAAATCCTCCCAAAAAACCGAGGTAATTTACAAGTCTCCTTGTTTACTACTCACAGACCAGAATCAACTCACAAAGGATTTAACTCTTCATCTCAGATGGGACATAAACATTATTCCACTGGACTAAGACACACGTATCTGTAAACAACAGTGAGCATTCCCTGTGGTAGATGCAATATCTGTGACCCCAGCTCCCTGTGCTCTCTGCAGGCAGAGGGTGCAGCAGGAGTATGCTGGGTTCACAGGAGCAGCAGAAACAACTGATTAATTTGGGCACCAGAGAGCCTGAGCTTTATTGTAGGAGACACCAGGCTCAATGTGTAAAGCTGACCAGCAGAAAAATCTCATGAACTACTGGGCTTTTTCCTCCACCAGATCCCAGTCTGGTCAGGTAGAGTTCTAATTTATTTACTGCTCATTAGTTTTTAAGGCTCTGATGGTGTAAACATTTGTGTGTTTGTGTTTATTCCTATGGTTTCAATTTCTGCCCCAAACGGTTGCATGATGTTCAGCTGCTATGTTTGTCTTTCATATGGAATCGAGTCCTATCAATATGGCCTAATTAAAATGAAAATTAGGCAGCGATTAACAACTATTTCCCAAATCAAGAGGAAACAAAAAAGCCCTTTTGAGACAATACAAAGCTTTGTGCCTTCTGACAAATTTCTGTGCTTCCCAGTCCTTGTCACATTTGGGCTTTGCTGGTAGGAAAAAGAAACTCATTAAAATACTCTTGTTTTCTCAGAAAGGTGTGTTTTTCCATTTAAAATAGTTTTGAGAAAATACCCCACCAGCAATTTAAAATTTGTTTTCTCAAAGCAAAACAAAATGCACTACAGCTCATACATATGTACATATAAATACAAAGACACAAACAAAACACTTACAGAATCCTTGATTATTAACATGTGTGTTTTGTAACATAGCTGGTTTCAAGACAAACTTAGCTGACCTGAAGGATGTTTGCTGCTCTGACAGATGCTCTGAGCAGCTGCAGGGCCTCTGCAGAGCCCCTGGTGCTGGGCTTATGCTCACAGGTGCGGCTGTTCGACCCCACCCTGCAGGAGGGTGACGGGAGCCCTGGCTGCTTTAAAGAGCCCGGAGCGGGGCAAGGGAACAGCAGAATTAGCCCTGTCTGGAGCAGTTTGATGGGGTTTGAGTTGTGCTCTTGTTTAGGAGTTGCCCAGACAGCTGGGCCCCAAGGAGGGGCAGGGCTCTGCTGGCTCGGGCGAGGTCGGTCGCTGCCGCAGCTCTTGTCACGAGTGTCTCTCCAGCAGCTGTCGGAGCACAGGGAGGCAGCCGGAGCAGCCGTGAGCTAATGAAGCTCATCTGGTACATTAGGTACAGGAGGTGTAATGCAGAAGATTGCATGTTCAAGCCCTACTATTAACTCATGCAAAAGTTGGCTGCGTGCTCTTCCTGAAGATGGAGTGGAGGCTTGCAGTGTCATTACTGGGAATAAAGATGATAAATGACAGTTGTTTTTCTAACCATGTGCATCTTTTCCCTCCTGTGTGACTCAAGTTCCTCCTGTGATCCACTTGGGGCAGCTACCACTCCAGGTTTTTTATTCTCATGCCTTTTACCAAGCCACTTGAAAGCATTTGCTCTTGGATGAGAGCATCTCTTTCCTTGTATGCCCGGTAGTTTTCAATTCTGCATGTTCCTGACCGGGGTGAGGAGCCCTGTGGTGGTTTTGTATCCCTGTGTCTGGACCTATTTTATCCTCCCCTGTGTATACAGCAGGCTCTAGGGCTCTTAACTGTGTCTCGGGGGTTGTGTAGGGGCTCTGGCTGATTTGGAGCCACTCAACAGGAGCACTCAGAATGTGACTCCTACTCTGTGCCCTGCCACACATTCCCTAACACACCAACAGCAAAAGGCACAGAGGAATGAAGGGTTTGGCTTTGAGCTCAGACCCTGCACAGAGCTGATTCCCAGGGGTTCAGCTTTCCTTAGGCAGATCCTTAGGGGACTCAGCACTCAGGAATATCCATGCTGATGGGAGAGCTGGGCTGTCTGGAGAGCTCAGCATCTATGCACTGAACTCTCTGGACACCATGGAAGTTCCTCCTGGTGCTTGAAACAAAGCCAAACTCAGCCTGCCATCTGTTCCTCATCGTGGGGAAGCACTGGCCTCCATCTCTCCAAACGAAATTCTCAATCCACTGAACTCAAGGGGACTTTTGCCTTTAGCTTTGAGCAACGGGATTTCTCCCGCTCTGCCTCGATGCTCACCAGTGACCCTGGGAATGTCACACACCTCCTTTTGTCACATCTGGGTTCGGGGCTCTCGTGGGTGTGTGCAGCCACAGCATCTCTGCTCCCAGGTCTTCCGAGAGCTGAAAGAATGAAAAATGCTTAAAACAGTCAGTGATAAATTTAATCTTTTCATGGGAGTCCTCAACCAGCTCATGGGATTCATATGGCAGACTGAATTTCTCTGTAAATTAATCCACAAAAATGCTGATCCCCCTGGGGTGTTAGTGTTACCATTCAAAAGTCACAGATAACATCTTTGCCAATGTTCTGTAGTATCAGTGCTGTTGTCTATCTTATTTTCTCCCTTATAATTTCTTCTTATTGGTCTTCTACGTGGAACTAGCATTTTGGTCCTAATTAGACAATTGCACATTATGATACACTAATTTGTTAACCTATGTTCACAAATCTTTTAATTGCAGCAGTTGTCTTTGATGTGCTGTTATTATTCAGCTACAGCAGTAAACAACTCAACAGCTAACTGGAAGGAACTCATTATTTTCTAAGAGACATTGTCATTATTTTTCAAAGTATTTTTTCCTAAGATACAGACAAGTGAAGAACCAGAGAAACACACACAGAATCACTTTGGAAACCAAACACCTAATTTCACCACACTGATAGTTATTATTGAAAACACAAATATTTTTAAAGCATAAATAAATTGAGGACTTATCCTTCACACTTGTAATCCCCAAGCTTCAAAGCTGCCAGGGTGACCAGAAAGGCTTCTCTAGAGTCAGCACAGCAACAGGTACTGGATATGTGACTCTTCACAGTGCCTAAGTTTCCATGTAAGCACTGTGTTAGATGGGACACAGCCACGTGGCAAAGGTTTTTGCTAATTGTTAAAGGTGAGGTAAAGATTCCACATACTTGACTCCCCTGGGTACCCTTAAAGAGAGGGTTTAGCCCTTCTTTCATCCTTACTTCTTGCTTAGGAAAAATATAGCCAGGTAATGCATTTTTTTTCTCTTTCCTTTACTGTCATTGAGCTGTCTTTAATCTTTTAAGGATTATATTAATGTTTTCAATCATTTTTTCCCCTCTGGAGCAGGGAGGTATGGCTTGTGATGATCATTCACTTGTCTGGATGAGGTGTTTGCCTAAAAAGTCTTATGCTTTTGATGATTTTACACATACCCCACCATGGCAACATTAATTTGTGAACATCATGAAATCCCAGAACGGTCTGGGTTGGAAAGCACCTTAAAGCTCATCTTGTTCCACCCCCTGCTCTGGGAAGGGACACCTTCCCTGAGACCAGGTTGCTCCAAGTCCCATCCAACCCAGCCTCAGGCATTTCCAGGGACGGGACATCTGCTTGGAAGTTACCTCCCTTCTGTTTTCAGTGCAAGTAAGCAAACTCATGTCTTGTTGTGCGTCTCTGCTGTGACTGAAGGAGTGGTGCTGTTTGGGGAAGCCCTGGGGGCTGTTTGGGAAGCCCTGGGTGCTGTTTAGGGAGCCCTGGGGGCTGTTTGGGAAGCCCTGGGTGCTGTTTAGGGAGCCCTGGGGGCTGTTTGGGAAGCCCTGGGTGCTGTTTAGGGAGCCCTGGGGGCTGTTTGGGAAGCCCTGGGTGCTGTTTAGGGAGCCCTGGGGGCTGTTTGGGAAGCCCTGGGTGCTGTTTAGGGAGCCCTGGGGGCTGTTTGGGAAGCCCTGGGTGCTGTTTAGGGAGCCCTGGGGGCTGTTTGGGAAGCCCTGGGTGCTGTTTAGGGAGCCCTGGGGGCTGTTTGGGAAGCCCTGGGTGCAGCCTGTAGGTTTCTCTGTGACCTTCCTTTCCACCACTCCTCTGAGCAGCTCTCATCTGCAGGAGATGGAGACTTTGCCCTGATGTTGGTGTTGGCTGAGGCCATCTCACCCTGCCCACTGTTCCCAAAGCCACACAGACATTTCACTGCAGTGGGGAACCCGTGAGCCCTCCCATGCCCAGGCTCAGCCTCTCAGCAGCCCTTCGTGTTCCCCTTCCCTCCCCAGGAAGGGTGGTGTCACGTACGGATTTGGATTTTAGCTGGAGCTATCAAACTATGGGGGCTTGTGTTTTATCACCAAGCACAGCGTGAAGACACCACAGTTGCAATGTACAGATTGCCAGGAACAGACTCGTTTTGAAGATCAAGTTGTCCATGTGAATATTTACCAGCTGCAAAGGACAGATTCAAATTTCTGGATGCTCCACTTTCCCAGGCCTGGGAAAGACTTTCTCCTGATTTTGCATCCCTCAAAAGATCAGCAACAGCTGTTGAGACCTCTTATAGGAGTAGGAAGGGGGAAAGGGGAGCATAACCAGACCATCTGTTGTAAAACCACAACTCTTATTGATTTCAATAGACTATTTTTGGTCCAGACAGTTCCAGCACACAAGCACTCACACACCCATGGCAGTGGAAAGCCGTGGCTGTTATTGGGAACAGGAAAGTGAATGGCACAGAGTAGCATTGGGTCTCCAAAGTAAAATCAGCCATCCCTCCTCGTTCCTTGTTTCCCTAACCCCTTCTTAAAGCCTTGTAATGATGGAGGTGTTTCACCCTTTCCAGCAATCTCCTCCAGTGCTGAACCCTTCCTGCCCTCCAGTGCTTTTTCTAATGCGTAATCTGTGTCACCTCTGCGGCAATTTAGGGCCATTATTTGTTGCTCTACCCATTTTTCTGGAAGAGAAGAGCAGAGCAGATGAGATAAGAGCGAGAGGAAGGGAAGAAATCCGCTGTGTTTCCTGGGAAGCAAGCCTTGCTGACCTTTCTGTGGTTTTCAGCCTGTCTCATTTCTCGTACTCTGGTTTCCACTCCATAAAACCCAGCAGCAAACGTGCCCTGCTGCAACGACCAGGGAGAACTTGGAGGGTTCATTTTGTCACAGTTTTAAAATGCCAGATTAGGCTGCACAGTCACATTAGTACTGTTAGCTTTAATATACTCGATACCTAATCTGCCAGGGCTTCTTTATTGACAGGCTGCATCTCTATTTGAGCTTGAATAAACTTGTGCATAAAATGTTATCAGCAATGACAGCTGAAAAGAGGTCTATTGCTCTTTAAATTTTTGATGGGTGGCAAGCATTCTGTCATTTGTGATAGCATTATATGTAATCCAACATAACAACTTGATAGTCTGATATAACAACATTCCAGCTTCCCTGCTACCACTGTAAAGAGATGGTGTGTACAAGCTGCTCCTACACGCAACAATATCAGCACTGACAGCTGGTAAAAGAATCAAGCTCCTCTCTTTCCATTTCTGGGAAGCAACCCTCATTTTTAGTGATATTTTTTTTCTTGGGTGTGGACAACATCTTTGCCCAAAAGTCCTGGGGAAATCGTGCTGGTTTGGAAATTCATTACAGGACAGAGTTGTCTCATGAGATATTTTTATTTTCACAGTGCTGCCTGCAAATGTGGTACAGTGGGATGGAGTTCTGTCCCAAATCACAGGACAGGAGCTCCTCAAAGCCTTTGCTCTCTGCATGTATTTCAGTTCCATCTTCCAAGTTCTCTCATCACTGTTGGTTTTCACTGCTGCCCCAGCTCCGGGGGGTTTGGAGCAACCTGGTCTA
>WAAG01017060.1:8562-47038 GCA_013390105.1 Tichodroma muraria
GAAAATTCTCTCACCGACCATGCTCAGGAGAAGAAAACTTGAATTCCATCAGCCAGATATCAGCAACGAAGCTCACAGTTTGGCTCTGCGGTCTTTTTTTCTTTTTCCCCGGTCAGCCTGACTTGCTTCCCCCTCCCCCCCAGGCCCGACAGCCACGTGGAGGGAGGGGGAGCAGAGAACGTGCGGCAGGAGCTTTTACCTGAGTCTCCACCGGAAACCAAGAGAGAGCTGATTCCCGGGTTTGCATTTAAAAAAGGTGTATCGTAAAAGGCGTACCCACGCTTTCATTGGTTTTATCAAATGTCAGTAATACACATTGGCCAATCACGGCCAAACTACTACACTTGCCCAGGAAGCTGCTTCAGCTGGCGTCTGGAATGAGTGCTGTGGTAAGGCAGAGCTTCACTGCCTGCTGCTGTTAGGATTCTTATTGCAAAAAAAGATACTGTGAGGGTTTAGCAAAAACCTGAGTCGCAGCTCAGCATGACTTGCGTGTAGAGAAAATGCAATGCAAGTAGATAACAGTGGCAACAAGATGGATGCTGAATGTAACAGGCTTCAAAGCATGATGCTTTCAGTTTGAGAAAGTCATGGAGACCTGAACTCCTGTCAGTCTGTGGAGCCTGTGATCCTCCTCGGTGATGTGCTTCCCTTGGCTTTCCTTACCCTCTGGCAAAGGAAACCTCACTGACATTTCATTTCTCCTCCTCATGTTGAAAGCTTCTATAGAAGCCCCCTGAAGGCATTTTTTGTGGTAACGTTTGGTAAAAGGAAAAGATACACCATTTCTGAAATGTTTGAAAAGAACTGCTTATTCATTGATTTTTTTTTTTTAATTTTTTTCTGAGTGAGAAAAATAGAAAGTTTACGTAGTAAACCCCACTTTTTTCAAAGCTGTTTACTTTTTTTTTGAACCCTGCTTAGGGGTATCTTGTGTATATTGTAGCCACAAGATGCAGTCAAGTTTTAGTTGTGGGGAATGTACATTTTTGGCATTTCACATGACAATGATATTCACAATTGACTACCCAAAATGACTACCCAGAATATTGCTAGCCTTAATTCTGTAGCTGATGAGGTCAGTTTTCCAGTGTTTAACCCTAGTCTGCTATGGAGAAGATGGAAAATTGGTTGTTTCTCATCAGGCCAAGGTTTGGAAATGTCAGTTGAGTGTTACTGGAATGGTTCAGGTAAAGGCATTTATGGAATCATTGACTGGTTTGGGATAGAAGGGGCCTTTGTATGTCATTTAGTTTCACCCCTGCCATGGACAGGGACAACTTCCGCTATCCCAGGTTGCTCCAAGCCCTCTCTAACCTGGCCTTGGACACTTCCAGAGATCCAGGGGCAGCCACAGTTTCTCTGGGCACCCTGTGCCAGGGCCTCCCCACCCTCACAGGGAACAATTCCTTCCCAATATCCCATCTCTCCCTGCCCTCTGGCAGAGGCAAGCCATTCCCTGTGTCCTGTCCCTCCATCCCTTGTCCCAGGTCCCTCTCAGCCTCTCCTGGAGCCCCTTTAGGCACTTGGGAGGGGCTCTGAGGTCTCCCTGGAGCTTTCTCTTCCCCAGGCTTAAGATGCCATTCAATAAGAAATTATTGGAATCTAAGTGTATGGGTTCATGGCACAGCTGTAATGGTACCAGCTTCTTCCTGTGGTACAGCCAAAATGAACACATGGAGTATATCACCATCTCGGGAATGTATTTTTTTTTTTAGGGGGGTGGAGGTTTAGGAGGGTTTAGCAGGTTAAATAAAAATCTTTAATTGTTTATAGCAGAGTCTCAGTATTTGCACTGAAGAGTTCAAGTGCCTGATGTTACTTGTGTGCTGTAAGCAACTCTGTTACTTTAATATCTGTATATTTTGTCTTCAGGTAGTTAAAAAATAGCAAAATTAAACTTTTGGCTGGCAGAACTCTGCTGTGGTTTCACTGCTTCTGGACACAGAATCATTAAGGCTGGAAAAGGCCTCCAAGATCAAGTTCAGCCTTTGGCCAGTCACCACCTTGTCAAGTAGACGAGAACAATGAGTGCCCCATCCAGAGACAATCCTGCAGTGACATAAATTTGATCTTCTTTTCAGAAATAATTTCTGTGGAGAACATCTGAAAATATAGTGGCAACAGTTAAGAGTTAATGTCTGCAGGTGTGTCTGAATGTTAAATTAGGGGATAGTAATGAAGATGTGATGTGACAGAAAGTTTGTCATTAATGATGAATAGACTTCATACATATAACACAAAAATTGATACCTGTGCTTTTAAGGATCTTCAGGTTTTTTCCTTTAGGGAGTATCCACATTAAGAAGTGCCTTTTTTTGGGAGTTCAGATGTGTTGTAAGCCTCAAGCATATTGTTGTCATCCCAGGAGCAACAGGTACAAGTAAATGCCGAGGTGGTGATAATGAGCAGTGCTCCTTGTCTTCTGAGAAAGCTGATAATACACAGAATTCATGACTTTGCTTCAAGCAGTCCCTTTGGGAAGACAAAAATATGGAAACCTCTTAAGAAATCCCATAGTTGCAGCAACAGCAGCAAAAAAACCACCGTACATAAATCCCACCCCCAAACTGTTCCATTTTCTGCTTTTGGAAATAAGCACTAATTAGCTTCTGCCCAGTATGAGCTCATCTGAGCTTGGTAGCAGTCAAAACAACATGTTAATTGTATAATGTTAACAACACAAGAAAAAAATTGGGCTCTTGATAAATGTAAATACATGCTGGTGATATTTACTGTATTTGCAATTGCAACTAATATAATCTAGTGTCAGCTTTTACAAAAAGATGAGATATGTTGCTCTGTAGGGTTTTCCTGTTGCTCATCAGCTTCTTATCAATTGAACTCTTGGCAGCATCAGTGCCTGCTTGGATCTTGCATCCTGGAGATCCTGATGGTGACCAAGTTCAACCACATGGTTTGAAAAATGTATAGCAAGGAATTTTCTTAACTTTCAGAATTTTAGGTGGTAGGACCCGAAATAACAATTTTTTTAGAGTTTTGTTTTGGTTTTGTTTTTTTTTTTAAATTTGTTCTCTCATATATAGGTGATAAGTCCTTTTCAAGCCAGGACCTGACAAAAGGAAGCCTTAATGTGAGGTCTTAAATTGTGGCTGCCTCATCCCTGAAGTGTTCCAGGCCAGGTTGGACCGGTCTTGGAGCAACCTGGGATAGTGGAAGGAGGTGGAACTGGATGAGCTTTAAGGTCCCTTCCAACTCAAACAAGTGTGAGATTCTGTAAGTAGCAGTTACAAAAGAGTTGAGGTTCTTATGAAGTCTTCTGTACCAAAGTAATGCTGTCAAGCTGCTAAAAGCATCCTGACTCTGGAAGTGGAAAAGAGAAATTTGGGTAAGTTTCTGAAAATCCAGGCTATTCAGAATAAATGGGGCATTTCAGTTTTGCAGGGACTTCAGTGATTAATTGAAAGTCCTCAGGTGCTGGGAACTGTGCAGTGAACTAAAGAAAGAGAAGGGGCTCTGTAATCAGAGAACCTTCCAGTTCATTGAGGTGTTTTTAATAAGTGTGCCTGATCTCTAAAAAAACTCTAAAATTCTCATTGTTTTATGTGAATAGAGATGAAACGTCGCACTGAAGACAGTTTCTACTGTGATTAGCAATATTCATAATATCCTTAAAATATTGGAAAGTAATTGTTGGGTTGATGGATACTTTTCTTTAACCAGGCAATATTTATGTCAGCAGTGTCTATTGGCAGAACAGAGTAGCAAGGTAAATACTGTTCTGCGGGCAGATCATTCTTGATTAGTCTGTTGTACCTGTGCAGAGGAGAAGATGTAGATGTTGCTCATGATGTCGGAGGGTGAAATACTGATTCCCATCATGAATCATCTCTTTCATAAGGAAGCATCACGTTAGTTTGAGTAGTTTTGCCTGAACAATATTTACCACTGCCTCTATCAGGTCCTCTTCTCATAACCTGTTAAAAAAGGGAACATTTGGGCTTATTCTGTGTTTATTTTCAGTTAATTTTGTGAGTTTTACCATTCCAGTATCCTCAGCTATGACCATCTATAAATTGGGATATGTCAAAGTGATTAACATTCATAATTGGTATATTAATAAAAGCAGATTTGGTTGATACATGAGGAACTCAAACACCAGTAGTTCAGATGACTTTTGGAAGCAGAAGGATGCTGAGGTGAGAGTTTGCTGTGCTGTCAGTGCAGTGAAATTCCAAAGATTACTGGCAGGTGAGGCTGAAATCTTCTTCCAGGAATCTGGTATTGAAGACTCATTTGCTTATGAGTATCCAGGGGTTTGGAATCCCACAAATCTCTAGTACTGGCTCTAGGTCTTGGTCTCTGTTTTAAACGTAGTCAGCTTTCTCTAGCTGGAATAGAAGGTGCAATACGCAGAAGGGAAACAGTATAAATAAGGTATGTGCTGTGTATATGAGAAGAAACAATTGGAATTATGGTCATGAGCTTACAGCACGTTGAAAGACTGCTTTTTTGAGAAATGGCTATGTTGGTACTTCAGCAGATGGATAAATGAAAAACAGCATACGGTCCTGACAGAGATGCAAGAATACAAAACGATTTTCAACTTAATAAAAAGCCTCTATCAGTATTGGTGTCTGACTCAGTATTTCTAGAACTGGTTATTTGGTTATTGACAGGAATGAGTGTAGGAGAAGCCTGAAGGAGGATGAGGATGGTGTGTGCCCTGTTTTCATTAAATATATGACTGTAGAACTAATTGCATATCCAATTTTTTCAGAATAAGATAAATTAAAGGCTTTTTTTATTAACAAACACTTGTCCCACCTTCTAAATTTTAAGTCTGTGTGAATATTTTGTTTAAAGCAGCTTCTGCACAGGAAGTGCGTTTCTGGGAAAATATTTGAGTGGGATCATACACAAAACTGAGCTGTTTGATCTTGGCTTGTGAGCTTTTGGTTCATGATCTTTCATTCCCTTAAACAGCTGCCTAATTAGTCAGCCTTAAGGACCATTTTATCTGGACATACTGGAAAAAATGTGACACTTCTTGTCCCAAACTTCTGATATTCAGGAGTTGGTACAAAAGGACAGTTTGTATTCTGTTTCCTGCTAGGTTACTGGGGAAAGATCAGCCTGGGACTGAATATTTAAACCAGTATTAGTAAGTCAGTGTGGTCTTTCTACCTCTTCTGTGACTAATTTTTACTCCTTTTTTTGCTTACTTTCCTATTAAGAAATTTCAACTTTTTTTTTCATGAGTGAAACATAGTTATGAAATGAAATTTCATTGTTTTAAAATTTCTTTATGGCTTGAAAATATTTTATTGTATTTTAAAACTTAACACATCTGTAAAACCATGGGGAATTTTAAGTACATCAGCCTGACTTACACAGTAAGTACTTACTTCTCATGGAAGCTGGGCTAAAATCTTGAAGGATTCTGATATAGAATGCCAAGCATATTTATCCTTACACCCAAATCAGTCCCGGTTGGGAATATTCTGTTATTGGGCAGGGATTAGTCCTGGATGCCTTCAGATGCTGGTTTCTCACAGCCAGCACCAGCCTGGACCAGATAAAGTTGGAGCAGGTTTGGTCGGGCACAGTATGAACAAACTCATAAGCACAGGTTCATTCTGAGGTGTGAACTATGCCAGGCACTAAAGAACATTGAAAAATCAGATTTAGCAACAATACGCTCGTTAAAGATTAAATTAATGCAGCCTGTTGGCACCCATGTAAGGAAAAACAAACTTCTCGGGTGAATCCCAGGTTTAATTTTGATTGAGGGCATTCAGATGCTTTCTTGAAACTGTTTTTCCATGGTAACATTTCTCTCTCACTCCCCAAATTGAAATATACTATTTAAAACCCAGAGCAGTTTTTTTGCCGTGTTTCGGCACCATGTTTTTGTGGATATTGCTCACTCATGAAGAGGCATCACCATAGCAGCAGTCTCTTAGAGAATTTTGTGACTCTGCTTGTGGATCAGTGAGCAGCACTGTCTTGGATGGATCAGAGCATGTTTTGCTCTCTGAATTTCAAAGAACAACTGAATCTTTGTTATTTATCATGAGATGAAAAGGGTTTGCATTTTCCATAGGTGGATCATCGTTTTGACTTTACTGTGGAAGTTAAGTATGTTGCGTGAAAAAATGAGCAGTGCAAACTGAGTGTATTTTAGGAACACAGTGTGGTAACTAAAGAGTCTGAAATGCTTCAGAAAAGGTCTCATTTTGAAATTCACTGCATGAAATATTGCAAATTAACAGTAGTGTGTCTACAGAACAGTTGTGCTTAGGCTGAAGCATCATGATACTGCAGTGCTGATGGGAAAATACTTCATTCACTGCTTACAAACATTTTCTGATCAAATCACTCAGTGGAGATCCTGGATCTGTAGAAGGAGGAAATGGAAATTGTCCTTTTTACGTGGTAAGTGAGGAGCTTTGAGACAACCTGGTGGTTTTTGGTAAGACTGAGTATGTCCCAGTGCTCTGCAGCTGATTGAATTGGTGGTGGCTTTACATACTATTTAAAATGTTGCCCTCTTCTGGTTGCTGACAACCATGAGAGTTGGGGATGGGGAGCAGTACAATAAATAACATAAAAAGGTCTGGGAAAAAGGAAGGCATGCATCTTATTTTGCATTAGAACAAATAGTTTTGATGTCTTAAAATAATCTAATACTTTACAAAGAAAAGCTGAATATAAGGAAAATTTCCAGGCACATTTGAGGATCCTACCTAATAAGGATTAATGTAGGGGGAAGCAAGATTGTAGGGACCACCAGCCTTAATTAGTGTTAAAAACATGTTTTGATGTGCCTGAATTGTCATGTGTTATTTATTGTTAACTTGTTTTGAAGAGCTGATTTGCAGAAGAACTATGACTTTGTGTAGGAATAGAGGCTGGGAATATGATTGCCTTAGGATGTTTGTGCTGGTCCAGGAATTCTTTAAAATAGGAGCTGTTACTGCTTCTGTTACTCTTCTGCCCCACCCCTGGAAGTGTCCAAGGCTAGGTTGGACGGGGCTTGGAGCAGCCTGGGATAGTGGGAGGTGTCCCTGCCCATGGCAGGGTTCGGAATGAGTTGGGCTTTCAGGTCCCTTCCAACCTAAACCATTCCAAGATTTTCTGATTTTATGTCTAACATGTTACCAGTAAAGGCTGTGAAGTTTAATGGGAAATCACATTAATATTTTAAATGGACTCTTTGGCTGGGGCTCCTGATATCCTCCTATCTTTGGGTTGATTTTAAACCCGAAGATAAATTTTATACACTTGTAGGGAAGAATAAATTCTAGACATCAGAAAAAAAAGTGGTCTGAGGTCTATAAGTTGGCTTGTACCTTCAAGTGTTTTGGAATTGAATTGAATTGTTCCTCTCATTTACTTAATTATAAATATTTCTGAAATCAGTTGGGGTGTTTGTTTTTTGGTTTTTTTTTGTTTTTTTTTAATTAAGGATGAACTGGGTTTGGAGGGGGTTTATAAACCAGGGGCAGAACTTGCCAGTAGATGGAGGTAATGAGATACAGAAGCCAAACTGGATTCTCTAATCCTTTGAAGATGGGATAAAAGCCAAGTGATATGTAGGAAAAAAGAGAACTTGTAGTTTGGTTTTTTTTGCATTTTGTAGGACTTGCAGAAGAAATTAAGAAAGCTGTTTTAAAACAGGGCTCAGACTCAAAATGCTGCTGTGCAAGTATTCCTGCATCAGGGGGATTTTCCTGTTTTTTCCTCAGTTTTCTGCATGGTTTATGCAAGTAATTAGTATTCTTTCTATAAGAGTGTTTTGGGGCTCTTCTAACAGTATGAGTCACAATGAGAATTGATTCACTCACAGCAGTTTTCTAGTTTGCCTCTTGCTTTATAACATTTCATCATCCTGTTTTTTAAAATTAGATGAAGGAAGGCAGTTTACCTTGAATCCAGACTCTGAGGGTACATGTCCGAGTTCTGTGAGGGTTTGTGTTGTGAGACAAGACCCAGAAATTTGTTTACAGTATAAAATCCTGGTAACCTCAGAACCTCCAAGTTAAATCCCCTTTTTGATAGTTACATATTTTTAACCTCACAGATGGTAGTAGTTGCAGCAGCATAGTGCTGCCTTTGCCTAAAGAATAGTAGGACAGTTTTTACAGTCAGTTTTGAGGATGCCCCTATAAATTGTTTGTATGTTGCCATTCCCACCTACTTTACAGCTGAAGAAATACTTGCAGTCAGTCCTCAAAGTGAAGAGTTTTAAGTTGCCATCATTTTGAGAGGGCCTTCAGAGGACAATACAACAACTTGATGCACAATAACTTCCATGTGCTGCACTGCTGCCTTTGGGTAGGAAACCCTGAGATTATTCCACTCTCTTATCTTGCTACTTCTCTGGATGAAATTGAAGCCTCTGAACCTCTCAGCTACTCTAATTAGAAAATTGCCCAGAGGTGTCAGGAGTAATGGTATTAAATAAGTACCTGTTGTGGCACTTGTGCCTCGTGCTCAGCTCTTGCTTTGCAGAGAGAGCTCAGATCCCTGTGCTTCAACTTTTAAATCCCTTTCCATGGGAAAGGTTATGAGAGGTGTGGCTGACACTGAGAGTTTATAGGCCAAGGTTAAGCAAAACCAAAACAGAAACCCAGAGTTGGGAGATTTCAGATGGCACGAGAGCAGTTTGAACATTCCCGGCATGTTTTTGCTTAGCGAGATATGTATGACTGTGAATTCAGAGATTTTTTTGTTTTTATAGGAAAAGTGCCTAAGGAGATGTCATTTTTCTTAGCACTGTCACAAATTTTATAGATGTTGGCACTCCTTTTTCCTCATATGCAAAAGTAGGACTTGCCATAAATTGACTGTCATAGCTTTGTGGAAAGTTACCACTCAGGGTGAACTGTTTTACGACAATTATGCACTGTCCACAGAAAAAATGAACTTAATATAAGCAATTTATGGGTCTGTATTTTTCCTTTCCTCCTGTTTTACAGCAGTGAGAATAACTGTGAGCTTCCTAGAAGCTTGTTTGTACCAGGACCATACGGAAAACAATGTCCTGGAAGGAGTGCTTGCTGATATGGAAATAGCATCTGGAGTCATTAGTTTGTGTGAGTAACCTTCCCAAAAGAGGTAATTCTGACTTTTGGATGCTGCACTTCTGTGTGTGTCAGGGTGCTGCTAATGCACGTGTACTGTGGGTGTCTGGGGGTGCTGTACCAAAGATTTCTAGAGCAAATAAATATACTGGGAGTTGAGAATGAGAAGGTCTCCTAGGCTGGGTTAATGGTGAAAGGAATATTGAAACGTCCAGGATGCACACCTAGGGAGAGCAGAGAAAGAATGGCTTAAAGAAAGGATTAAGGATTGGGTATGTGGAGTTTTGATTGTGAATGTCTCAGGAATCTTGCCTGCTTAAAGATTTGTGAGTTTGCACTGAGGCAGCTGAATAATACAAAGCTGAGGGATGGTGGGGCACTGACCAGGCTTCCCAGGGAATGATCACAGTCCCAAGGCTGCCAGAGCTCCAGGAGGGTTTGGACAGCCCTGTCAGGCCCAGAGTGGGATTGTTGGGGTGTCCATGCAGGGCCAGGAGTTGGACTGATCCCTTCCCACTTAGGATATTCTGTCATTCCGTGAAACAACAGAACTAAAACATTTCACAAAACACAGGGCCACGTCTTTCCTCTCCTACTGTTGTATCAGCCTGTGCACACAGGATTAGAGCTCAATCCATGGAAGTTTCCTAAATCTCCTAATTCAGTGTTAGTGTGTAAGGTATGGCATAGAAATTCTGATTGCAAGTAATCATTGCTTTATTTGATTAGGGCACCTTTTCCTGTGTTTTGTCAGTTCAGGTCTTAATGTTTAGTGTGGTGGGTTTACTGCTGCTAGGAAAAATCTAGTCCCTGACTGTGGCAAAGGGAGACCTGGAATTTCAGGTTACTCTGGGCTGTTGCTCTAAAGACTGACATTTTGGGGCACCTTTGCTGACCATACCTGTTTCTGAGCTCTTGCTGCCAGTTCAGTTCAAGGGGTGAATTAGTGTCCAGCTTGCCTCATACATCAAACCCACAGCTGAACTTTTATATTTTGTATTTGCTCCATTTTAAAATCTTCTAGGACCAGTAATTTATCTATTACACTTCAGTGTTTATACTACTTACTGAATCTACTCGTAAATTTGCAGTGATTAAATTTTTTTTAGAAATTAGAAATGTGGGGTGTGTTGGCCATTAATCTGAGGCTAAGCTTGGTAGCAAATTGTATTTCTCAGTGCTGCCAAATAGTGCCAAGGAGCTCATTGAAATGGTCGCTTGAATTTTAAAACCCCACTCTTTGATTCAGACAAGGCCAGCAGTGAGCTGTAAAGATGCAGCTCTGTACAGATGCAGGAGCTGAGCTCAATGGTTCCCTTCTGCCTGCGGAGTTGGGAGAGGGACAGGCAGTGCGTGACATGGAAACAGTTGTGGCAATGAGCCTTCCAAATCCGGGGATCCCAAAGCCTGGTGTGTGTGGGGATTGTTCACCGGATGTGCGGGGTCCTTTCTCCTTTGGACTGGGGGAGGAAGCTTGGGTAAGACAACTGGGGACTGTTGCAAGAGAGGATGTAATATGAAAATCTCAAGGGAAAGGTCTTTGTCACTGTGCTGTTAGAGGAAAGCTGATGTTTTGGGGAGGGGCTGGAGGATGTCGGTGGGAATGAGAAGATTTGGAAGACAGGAGGCAAAAGGAGGAAGGATTTGGGTCACTAGCATTGGTCTCAAGTGCACTACCAGTTTTCGATGTATTTGGTAGCAGAGTCAGGACCTCAGTTTATTTTGCCTTTCCACCAACAGATATAAAATGTTATTTTGCTTATGTTTGCAAACTCATATTCTTTGTATTACTTTGGCATGTGAATGTAGATTTGTGTGGCTTAGGAGAAAATAAATCTTAACCCTGTAAACTAGGAAGTGATCTGGCAGGGTTCAGTTCTGGTTTGCTTTCAGGTGCCAACAACATTCTCCTGCCCTCCCCACAGGCAGGAGTTACACTTGAGGTGTTATTTCCTGGCTGTATCCTATTTCTCTCTGGTTAATACTCTCAGCCTGTGGGTCGTTTTCCAGAAGGGCTAGTGGACAACAAATCCCACTGCTTTTAAAAGTTCCCCTTTGAGATGTCTGGTTTGGTGGTTAAAATTAACAGTGTAGGATGCTTACAGATCCCTTGAGGATACGTTTCTGTGCCTTGTTGGCTTGGTAATTGCTCTGTGCTTTGTTATGGTTGTCAGTATCTCCAAGTTGATAAGGGAGAGGTGCAGTAAACAGATGTTCCTCCTTAACCAGGGTTAAACCACAGCAAGACCAGTCCCCTTTACTTTTCTCTTTAGGAAAATGTCCAGGTAGTTGCTGTAAAGAGCAATGGGAACAAATTTAAATGTATGCACTGAATGTATCTAAGTCTTCATGGGGTAGAATTGTGCTTTAAAATAGGTGTTGGGAGCTGAGCTGCTCTTTGTATACCTTACACCTGTATGTGATTTCTGCCTTCAGTGTCTGGTTGCTTAAACAAAGGAAATAAAGACTTGGAGCACAAGAAGAGTTCCTTGTATAGTAGCAAGGGGTTTGTGTTATATATATGAAAGCTGTCTTAAATCAGCCTAATGAACTGCTAGGAATGAGCACCCCAGTATTGATGTGATAATTGCTGTCTGTTTTCCATCAGGAATGCCTGTTGTATTCATACACACTTGGGCTGTTTTTCAGACTAGTGTGACAAATATTCTAAATTCTGTTACATGAAAATAATGGTTCTACATAAAGGTAAGACTGGATTTAATACTGAAATGGAAGATACCATCTACCTACTTTGCAGGTACCTTCATGGCTGTCAGAGGCATCAGTGTGAAAACACCTGTTGAGTTGGATGTTAATGAAATGGAAGTATGAAATGAATGTGTCATGGTGTGATCCTAAAAAAGAAGCAAGTGAGGCTTCACTGCATTTTGATGAAACTGTGGTCAGGCAACCCACTTAGGGTTGCTTTCTGAGGGCAAAGAAGGAGAAGAAATGGGGGAAACTCCATGGTCAAAGTTTGAATGCTGCAGTCCACAAGCTCTTGGTTTCTGCGATGAGTAATAGATTTCCTTCTGAAATTACACTGTAGAGAACAGAAACAGGTCTGAAACAGATGAGGGAAGTGGGAAAGTGTGTCTTCAGGTGTGTCTGTGTTGCCCTGTGTGCTGTCACTCAGATAACTGAAATGGATCACCTTGTGCTTTTGGTATAGGTGATTAAGACCAAGAATTTTCTTTTCTGTCAGGGTGTCAAAAAGAAAAGGAAGAAAAATGCCTGTATTCTCTAGGCTGTTATCATTTACCTTTGCGTTGTATTTCAAACATCTGTGTACTATCACTTGTGATGGGTAAACTTACCAGCCAAGAGCATCATCTTGTTGGAATGAATTTTAGATTTTAGCTCTTTCTAGCTTTGTCTCCACGTGGTGGTTTAAAACTGGGGCACAGATGTACCTTCAGCATATAATGCATATGCATAATCAGAAGCATTGGTTTGCAGTAAATAATTTATGTCAGCTGGGGCACTTGGTTCTGATAATGAGATCTCAGGGGCTTGGCTCTTTCCAGATGATATATGAAATATTTGCTGTTAGTCATTCACACTGACAACTACTTAGTTGCTAATAGGATTTGCGTGTTGAGGGAAAGGAAATTCCTGAAGTTTTTTGGTTGTTTCTATCCTTTCTTGATATCTCTTTTCCCTGTCTGCCTGGGCTTTGAGCAGCTCTGACTGACAGGACTTGGAAGGACAAATGACTACCACCCCTGAGTGAAAACCTCTAGGAATTGACATAGGTAGGGATATAAATCTCTATTATGCTGTTATTGACAGCCTGCTCTGTACAAAATCCATACGGAAATTGTCTTTGAAAGGGTGGGAAGTTGATAGGCAGAGAGGTGTTGGTATTTCTATACTTTGAGGGTCGTGAAATGGCAATAAAACCCATCTATTTACATACCCATTAAACTTTTTGGGAATATGGAGATTGGGTAGCTTTATCCCTCCCTTTAGGCAGACTTTAGCAGGACAAAGTCATTTGTGTTCTGTCCCACAACTGATGGGATGCTGAGGTAAGAAATTGTGAAGTAAGCTTTTTATTTTCACCTGCTGGCATTTTTCTTACCAACTTATGTGTGAGAGAAGTGATGAGTTTTGAGCATTTGCTCAAAATCTGGTGATGCTCTTGGGCTTTCAAGTCAGCAGTTGAAAACTTAGGTAAAGGTGACTGATAGAAGGAACAATTTTTTGGGAGCAGGATGGAGTAAATGTCCCCCCATGGCAATGTGGGGGACTGTATGTTCTTTAACAAGTATGTTCTTTTACAAGTGACTGTATGTTCTTTAACCTTTGTTCACTAAAAATGCTATATTTTTATCAAAAACTTTACTAGTCAAAAGCCTTCTTTAATGGCTGTGTTTTCTGGTGCCCTTCCTTAGTGCACAGTACTTCAGTGATCATGACAGCTTCTGTAATTAATAGCAAATTAGCATATGATGGTGGTTCCTGCTAAACCTTGAACCATCTGCTCATGGCACTTGGCTTGTCAGTCTTCTGTGCAGGGATCTGGTGAGGATATTCATGATGAGTTCTGTGGTTCTTCCCTTCGAGAAGGTTTAAAATCAACACCTCATAATTGGGCAAGGAAGAGGTGGTTTTTTTGTAACTTTTAAATAGTTATCACCTGCTTTGTGCACTTGGGATCTTCTTGGAAACTTTGTGCTTCTCCTCTGCTGTTAGTCCTGCTGATATCTGTAGGCTTTTTGTTTATTGCCATCATTCACATCCCTGTTTGGAACAGAGAACTGGAGTTTGTAGAAGTGCAGTTCACCACAACCCTTCCATGCAGGTTATTACAGTGCTTGCAGTGACTTCTGGTGGTGGTATTGTCCTTTCCCCTTGCTCTAGGCTGTCTAACTTCTGGCAGGGCACTTCCAGGACAGTGGTGTTTGAACATATGTAATGCAGTCACAGATTCATTGACTGGTTTGGGCTGGGAGGGACCTTCAAGACCATCTTGTTTCACAGAAGAAGAGCTGGACCAAAGAAGGGTAATTTGGTCATTCTTGTAGATCAGGTGTCTGTGACTGCTGAGGCTTCAAGTCAGCCTGGAGAAAGCAGCTCTGATGTTTGACCTCAGAGAAAGGGTGAGGCTCTTAAAGCTTCTGAGACAGAGGAAAAGAATGGATTTGTTACAGATGCCCAGAGAAGCTGGGGCTGCCCCTGGAATTGCCCCTTGGATCCCTGGAAGTGTCCAAGACGATGTTGGATGGGGCTTGGAGTGACGTGGGGTAGTGGAAGGTGTTCCTCACCATGGCATGGGGTGCCACTGGACGAGCTTTAAGGTCCCTTCCAACCCAGCCCATTCTGTTTGAGGGCAGTCTTCTCAGTGTCTGTAACTTGAAGGAGAAAAATTGAAAATATGCTTGATATGGCAAATTCACCTGTGCTATAAAAACATACTGCTTTTTCTGAATCTGGAAATAGTTTATGAGCTACTCTGCTTGCATGCAAGTATCTGTTTGGTGTTGCCCTTATAATGCTAAAAAATCAGCTGGAAGATGAGTTGCTTTAAGAATAAAGACGAAGCTGGATGTGAAGGGATAGCTCAATATATGTAAACAACTCGCCTTTATTCTCGTAATTCTGTTATCCTGATGAGCTTCCATATTCTCCAAAGCCTTTATCAGTATTCCATATGTATGCTGATGATTATTCATTGTAAGCGTTGCTTTTGCAGCAGAGTAAGCCTGGTGGGAATGATACAGGCACTGCTGCTATGGTGAGGATTTTATCTAAGCTTCTTGCTTGAAAAATTCCTGATTTCCTTTTTTTTTTTTAAATTCCACTTCCTCACAGTAATACTGTGCTATGGTACTTGTCTGAAAAGAATAACATTTTTAAATAAATGTAATTTTTTACCGGGGTGAACTCTGGTGAGCGTGTATGGCAAGTGAGGCGAATTAAAAATCCTTTTGGTTCAGCCGTTTTCTGCAGAGAATAAATTAACAGAGTAGGAGTGTGTTCATGCGAGGTTAACAGAGTGGTCATATGGGTTCCTGCGGAAGTGGGTCAAAGCTATTTTTGCTCTTTGCCTCCAGCCATGAAGAGGAAAAATTGGACACCTGGCTCTCCACTATGCCAGGCGTTTTATGTCTATTTTAGCATGCCTTCACCACAAGAAAATAAAAGCCCTTTCAGCTACTGTTCTCTCCCTTGGAAGAACTGTAGCTTTAAAAGTAGATGGACATTTGCTCGGTTAATGATGAAAATAAATGTTACTCCTAAGAGATAAGTGATAATTGAATACATGGGTATTTTAGCTAAGGCTAGAAAAGCATTCTAGGGATTTGGAAGTGGTATTTAAATTTCACATACAGCTGTGCTTACAGAGCAGGCACCCTATGGAATATACACACAACCTGAGAGCAGAGCTAGGAGAACCTAAGCAAAATCATGTCAAGACTGCAAATAAGAGCTGCCTTGAATTTTGCTAAGGTAACTTAAAATGCAGCACAAGACACTTGACTTTTGGCCATTCAGATTGATTGAAACCAAATTCATTGCCATTGTGGTCAGCTGTGGTTTGGAAGGGTGATGAGGGATAACAGCACTTGAGAAGAAAATTAAAATGAAAGATACCAGGCATGTATGATGAGTTTCCTAAAATGATCTACTAGATTCCTGTTTTATTGTGTTTTTCTCTGCTTTTGGAATGATCTCACAGCTCTGCCTGGCTACCTGATTCATGTGCTGCATCAGTGTAGAGTCATGGAATCACTGAGGCTGGAAAAGACCTCTAAGATCAAGTCCAAGCATTCCCCCAGCAGTGATGCTGGTCTCTGTCAGCCTGGGGCTGTAACCATTTCCTGGGGAGCCTGTTCAGTGTGCAGCCACCTTCTGGGAGAAGAACCTTTTCCTGATAGCCACCCTAAGCCTTCCCTGACAGAGCTGCAGCTCTTCCCTGGGTCCTGTCCCTGGCTACAGAGATGGGAGCTGTCCCCCACAAGGAAGCTGCAGCCCCCAGTGAGGTCTGACCTCAGTCTCCTTCAGGAGAACAACCCAATTTACCTCAGCTGTTCTTCATTCAACTTCCCCTCTGAGCCCTTCAGCATCTTTGTGTCTGTCCTTTAGATGCCCTCCAAAAACTTTAGATCCTTCTGATATTGTGGTGCCCAAAACTGTCCCCAGTGCAGAGCAGAGAGGGACAATGCCCTCCCTGGCCTGGCTGCAGTCTGTCAATGAATCTGCTACTCTGCCTCCATAGTAAAAGGACTTGGATTTTCCAGGTCTGGTTTATCAGTTGTTATTTATCTCCCTTGAAAGTCTTTTTCCTTTTGATAAGGTCATACACTGTGGTAATTTAAAAGGAAAACTAGTTCTGTGGTGGTTCAGGTCTTCTGTTCTATTTGTGATGTACTTGTAGTTGGCCTCACTGGCCTTCCAGACCACAAGGTACTTTTGACTTCATTTTTGTGTCAAGTAGTAAGACCTGTAGCAAACAGACTTGGAGTTCTTGGCTCTGAGAGAAAGCTCTTGACCTTTGCAAGGCTGTGGTGATTTTTATTCAACTGAACAGGTAGGACTAGAGTTCTTTAAAGTCCCTGAAGTCTCTCTGGTTTGCAGCTGGTGATAGCCAACTGCTTGGGCCAAGCCAGGGAAAGTTCCTCTGTGTTCAGACCCCTTGCGTGCCTGTGGAGAGAAGCATATTTTAAATAAAAAGTGTGTTGGTGTTACCTGTGCAGTTTTAATTCCACGTTTTTTATCACTGTTAGAATTATGCAGGGATTTTGGTTTTCACTGTTTTTTTGTTTCACATCAACAACAGATGATGGAGCGACTTTATCATCTGTTGTTTTCTGCGTGACCATTTTGAATCGTTTCAGGAAGGAAATGGTCTGAACCACAGTTCCTTTGTTCTGTAGCAGGTACTAATTCCTGCATTTTCCACAGCGGGAAATGCTTTAGTAGTATTAGGATGGGGAGAATGTGTATTTAAATCCCATCTGGTGCTGAGCTGAGTGTGGTAAGGAAGGTCATCCTAGGTAACCCCACACATACACCCTATGTAGGATAAGTGGTGCTGGTGACATGTTTTTCCCTTGTTGATGGTCCTGTGTCCTGGAAAGATGAGGGTCATTTTTATCTGGAAAGTGAAAGCACGTAAATGGCTAAGCTCCAAGGACAATTACATCTGCAGAGGCATCTTGTTTTGCCAGCAGAACGAAATATTAGGAAGTCACATTTCTTTTGTGAGTTGACCTCAGTTTGTTGGTTTTTTAAGGAGTCTTTACTCCCAAGTGTGCTGTGATGTGAAGGCTGGGAGGGGGAGTGGGACTGGAAGTCGTGCTGTGTCGCACTGCGGAATTATTGCAGGTATAAGGTTTGACAGACTGGCTTTTATAATTTATGGGGGTTTAGCTCTTCAGTGTAGGATGGCTGTCTGTAAACAGTGATTTTCCACAGTGCTGGCAGAAAATTGAGAGCGATGTGTGAAGGCTGGGTCCTTCAAATGCTGTTGGTAATCCCAGAAGAGTTAGTGGGTATCAGTTGAAGCTAATGAGGGGGTGGCAAAATGTCTTGGGCCCCTGCAAAGCAGAGGTTTGGAAGTAATTGGCTTTTTCTTGCCTGGAAAACAGTGAAAAGTATCAAATACAACCTTTTTGTGAGGTCAAATGTACACTTTCCAAAACAGGATGCCAAAATCTCATGGAACGCAGGTAGATGTTTTGTGTCACATGCTTTGGACAGTCGTACCTCATTGAACTAAGGCTGTGCCTAAATGTTACATGAACTGCTATTGTTTCAGTGCAAGAAAAGTGGCTTTTTGGAGTCAGTGTCAATTATTTGAGAGTTATCTGTTATTTGACAGTGGCTGCTGAAATGCAGCTTTATTTCCCCTCTCTGAGCGCACGTGCTTGGTTTGCCCATAATGCCTCCAACATTAATGCTGGCTGTGTTTACAACGGGTTGTTTGGGGATTGTAAATAATTTTGAAGCAGCAGGAGTGACCTACTTCTTAGAAGCATTTGCCTTCTGGCTGTTTTGCGGTTTCTGTGGATTCCCAGATCCCCTTCCATGGAAAGGCAATCTTCTTTCAAGGTTTAATGCTATACAAATGTAAAGAGAAGTATAATTTGGAATATTATACAACTAGAATACAGCTTGTTTGTACAGTTGTTTTATTTCCTAAAAGGTGTTCAGCATTCAGCACAGAAGCAAGTGTGGCATAGGTAACTGCTGTGTGAATACTTTCTGGAGTACAGGGAATAATTACAAGCAAAATCTTTGTTTATTAAGTTGGTTTTTTTATTTTACTGATGTTTTAGGTTGCTTCCAATTCTGTTTAAGAATAGTGAATTTCTGTTCTTTGCTTATTTGATTTCAACTTTGCCAACAATAGATTTCATGAAGCAGATTTATGACTTACCTAGGCTTGGTTGTCGTAAAATACAGTTTTGGGTAATGTGTGATTCCCTTTTGTGTCTTAGCTCTTCTCCCCAACCATTAGTTCTTCCTTGCTTATCACTTCTTCCTGAGTTCATGTCATTATTTCTGGGGACACTTTGCTCTGTGTCGTGTTTTAATTTGAATTTAGATGCATTGTTCCTAGTGGATTTAAGGGCATAACAAAATCCTGGTGGGGTCACCCTTATCGTCCATAATATTTTTGTCTGACAATGTGGATGTTTGTTGAGCTGGAGAAGCTTGTATTTTAAGAAGAGCAACATTTTTTGCTAAGAACATCATTTACTAGGTTAAACTAATGTAAGGAATGAAATGAGGACAGAGTGACGTGTGTTGACAAATGTAAAGCAGAGGGGTTGAGGTAGAAATTCATGGCATACTAAAGGTTTAATTATACAGTAAGGAAATGGAAAATGTTCAGTAGCCCTTGGGGGACTGAGGTGCATGACAGAAATTGTGAACTTATTCTAAACAAGTCTCAAAGGAATAATTGTTTTTACTTAAGGATTGCTGCAAAATGTCAGATGAAACCTCAAATCATCCCCTGAAAGCAGAAGATAAGGGAAGAGCCCTGGCTTTGTTATCAAAACAGCTAAATCAGGGGCAAGTCTGTGGCTTGGTTGTGGTTAGAATGGTTTTCCAAACTGTTGGGCATTAGAAAACATTTACTTTCAGAATGCAGTGGGAATGATGCCTTTGTTGAAATGTCTTGGGAGAGCTGTGGATGCCTTTAGGAGAGGGAAGGTGCTTGTTTTGGGTTTGCTGCAGCCATCACTGCCATTTCTTTGGTTTTCTGGGACCATTGGTGTTGCTGTTTTGCACAGCTCTGTGGCACTCCCACTCCTCCAGAGAGGGAGAGGCTCCTTTCCAAGCTTATTAGAGAATAGTAGCAGCTCTCCTCATGGAGGAGTCATATCCTTTTATCAGGTCTCCCAGGAAGATGAAATCCTTTGAGACAGGGAAGCTCCCTGGAGTACGATGGTGGTTTTGATTTTTGAAATCATGTGCTCCTGTACTTTTCAATAACTTAAATGGGTTTCAAGTGGGTCTGTTTACTCAGACTGCATCCGAAAAATGAATCCAAATCGCACCTTGTGCCCCTGGGCAGGGGAATAAGAACATGGATTTTCACTCCTTTCAGGAGTGGAGTTTGAGGCTGGTTTTGTAGCATGGCCTCTGCGCTGAACTTCTCTCCCTGTGCTTGGGCTCTCTCTGTAGATGTTCAGTCCTGGTTTTAAAGATGTTC
The DNA here is from genome assembly GCA_013390105.1 of Tichodroma muraria. Taxonomy (NCBI): domain Eukaryota; kingdom Metazoa; phylum Chordata; class Aves; order Passeriformes; family Sittidae; genus Tichodroma; species Tichodroma muraria. The sequence goes on from WAAG01017060.1 coordinate 28,285, forward strand.
TTTATTAGGCTGAAAGCTGGAGTTGCTTCAGACTCTTGGGGGCAGGAGCTGATCTTATCAGGCCTGTTCTGCTTCCTTCCCTCCCAGCCCTCTGTCCCACCTCGCCTCAGGCTGACCCAAGGCCTCCGAGCAGCAGCTCCTCCTTGTTTTCCCAGACCGGCGTGTTTGTAATTAAATGTCTGAGGCAGAATTTGTGTTGCTCTGCTTTGCGATTGCTCCGGTATCTCCCTCCCCTTGTTTCTCACTGGGGTGGCATTTTCTCCAGGCAGCAGGATGAAAATCCGTTTTTCCGGTTTTTGGTGGTCGCTGTCGCCTGGTGGCTCAAAACTGCCCTTGGAATTTATCTGGTTTGTGTTTTGTCACGTAATTTTAACACTTTGATCTTTGCTATGCAGAACATCTCAGATCCTGGAATGTAACCTGACCTAAGAAATGGTTCCCTCTCTGATGTACGAATATCTGGGGCTCTTTTCCATTGTTCAGCACCTGATCTTGGTGTCTGTGTGTGGCCATGGGCACATGTTATTCTTTATTTTGGCTGACAGATCTCAGATTTGCCTTCCAGCAAGTGCATGGCTTCTGCAAGCTTTTTATTCCTCTTCAGTGTTTATCAACAGACATCAAGTTCAATTGTCTTGCCTGTAGACAATGGAAATGTCACTTTTGTCCCTTGTGACTGGAAAAAGAGCTTTTTCTGGGGTACTGGAGTGAACAAAAAATCCCCCCACAATGTTATTTTTTTTAATTTTTTTTTTTCCATTTGAACATTTTGATGTTTTCGTATCTCTAAGAAGGAATGATTGAAAAAGGTACTTTTCTGCAGTTTATTTTCTTCCTCCGAAATTACTTCGGAAAAGTTGGGAAAGCAGGCATGTAGATCTTGGAAAAAAACTAAGTGTTGTGTTAGATGACCCTTTCTCTTCTGTCAGGGTATTGTGAACAAAACGGGAAGCCATTCCATTGAACTTCACTAAGATAGTTGAATTAATTTAGTTATAGAGAAGGGAAATGCTCCCTGAAGAAATTCACTGTAGCAGAAGAGGCTTCTGAAGAGCTGGCAGGAGGGACAGGAAAAGAAATAGTGAGTTTAGCAGAAAATTCTTAAAATACCTGAAAATGAAATTAATGCTCCTGGACTGGGAAGCAGATGAGGAAGTGAGGAATTTGTTTCTGTTTGAATGATGGGCAAGGAACTGAGGAAGTAATTTTAGGGAGCTGATACATTCACCTGAACTGTGGAAAAATCACAGAATAGATGTGTAAAGTAGCTTTAGATGGGAAGGTCACACCACTCTTTGGTATTCCAGCAGGCGTGTCAGTGCCATCTTTCCTGTCCCTCATGTTGGCTGTAGCAGTGTTGGAACTGCAGGAGAATCTCAATTACCTGCAGTGTTCTTGTATTGCTGAAACCTGCCTTGAAGGGCTGATGGTAAAAAATAAAATATAAATCGCTTTTCTTGCCTGATTTTAAAAAAAGTCACGTAAGACTGGAAATATTCCACTGTACATGGCATTAAGTATATGTACTTGAACACAGTCCTCCTCATGCTGGGTAAAATCATATAATATTGCAAAAGAAATGAGGGTCAGATGGCAGCACATGGCTGTAACAGTCTTAGGAGAGATGGCTGAAATGAATATTACCATAGTGAGCAGAAGAAAATACAGGTGTGGGAGTTGCCTTGATGGGGTTGTTGGTGAGTCAGCTGGGAAATGGACTTTTACAGCTTTAACCAAAGGCTCGTATCTTGATGTAGAGATTGCCTGGGAAAGCAGGCAAGTAGTAGTTGTACCTCTCAGATCAATTGCTCCCAGTGATGGCAATCCTTGCTGCTGTGAAATTCCTGATGCCTATGTTGGAAAATAGAATATAGAGGCATTTTTCCTTGGCAGGTGTACTTCCAATTTGAAGGAAATTGATGCTTAGGTTGAAGCAGATCTTTACTAAAGGCTTTTCTGTGTGTATCAAATACTGGAGAAAGATTTCCTGCAGTGGATTTGCTGGTAGATGAACGCAGTTTGATGTTGCTGTGCTTGTTGAACCTGCAATATTTGTAGATACGCAGATCTGTGCTGATGCTGGGTTAATGGTTGGGCTCAGTCTTGTTGGAGGCCTTTTATAACCTTAATGATTCAGTAAGTGTCTCAAGTAAAGCTTGGAAAGGGCTGTGGATTTTCAAGTGACACCTTTTCCAGCGAAATAGAAAATATGTTGTTGTGCTTTTCCAAATGAAATATTTGTCAGTTTTATTTCGCTATGGTTGCAGCATTTCAGAAAGGATAAGGCTTGAGATTTACACTCCACGTTGTGGTTTGTTTGATATGTTTTCCTGTCTTAATCAATAATTGTATTATTAGCAACCTTAAACTGCTCAGGAGGCTATTGAAAAACACTTGTCAGGTGAGTAAAATCATCATTCCTTAGAATGATAATACCTCTTCCCTATATCTTATTTATTAGGTGTTTGTTGAAATTTTTGAGCCAGGACATGTCCTGCTCTGGTGGATTTATACAGCTTGAAGCTACCATGCTCTGCCCAAAACAATTCAGAAAAAAACCCCAAAATTCACCTGAAGCTTTTGGATAGATTTCTCCTGATGATCATAATGCTGTTAGCAGTGTTAATTTGTGTTCAAAGCCTGTGAAAGGCTTGTGGTTGTCCACAAAATGCGGTGTGTGAGCAGAAAAGTCTTATGAAAATTTGGTGAAATAAAGCTGTCATGAGAGTAGTGTGGGACCCAGAGTTGCTTTTTTTTTAGCAATAAAAATGTTATTTTCAGGCTTTTTGACATCTTTATTGTCTGTTTTAAATTATTCTGCAAATAATTTCTATTTTTAAGGAACTTTGTGATGGGATCCTGGCTAGTGGAAGGGCAGGAGGTGAGCACAGATGGTGTAATTAGCCATAAACTTTCCTTCGTGCTATTTGTGTTTTGCCCTCTTCACTCTCAGTGTCTTGGGGAAGAGCTTTTCTGTCCTGCTGGGTTGCAGAATAGCTTAAAGATATCTTAGGACATGTTGGGGCCACAGGGGGATTTAAGATTGCTTTAGAGGGCATCCCATCGTTAGCAGGATCTGGATTTAATATGAAAACCCCTAAATGAATATTTAATCCTCTTCTTTCTGGGGATAGATGTTTTATCCTCATTTTGAAACATGGCCTTCCACTGTTGCAAGTAACTGAAAATCTATTAGCATCTGCAGCTGGATGCTTGTCAGGCGAGATACATGGATATACATTTCATTTTGGCAATTGGGAAACGCTGAACTGGAGCCCGAGGGAACTTTGTGGTGTTTGTGAGTTAGCAATGTGTGCTGTGATAATGGGTTGTTCTTGTGGGTTTACCTAAGTGGGGTTTTGATTTTATTTCTCATGCTGAGGGAAACAAGATCTGTCAAGTACAAGAGGTTAAATTCAGCATGAACTAAAATTGTTCTGGATACAAGAAACGATGTGGTAGCCCATGCTAAGCCTGTCCTTAGCCCCGCCTCAGCCTTAGGTTTCTTATTCCTAATGGCATTAAGAAGTGAAAGGCGCTATGTTGTTGCTGCCAGAGGGCAGGGATAGATGGGATATTGGGAAGAAATTGTTCCCTGTGAGGGTGGGGAGGCCCTGGCACAGGGTGCCCAAAGAAGCTGTGGCTGCCCCTGGATCCCTGGAAGTGTCCAAGGCCAGGCTGGATGGGGCTTGGGGCAGCCTGGGACAGTGGAAGGGAGTGGAATGGGAGGATCTTTAATATCCCGTCCCACCCAAACCAGGCTGTGATAGGATTCCTTTCCTGAAGGAAGACAGACACAGAGGGAGCTGATCTTTCCTCTAGGCACCTACTATTAATTGTGGGCTGCTGTGTAAAAGTAAGATATGGATTTACTGTAGCAAATCTGGTGAGAGACCGAAAGATGATGAAGGGACCGGAGCATCTTTCAAGTGAGGAGAGGCTGAGAGAGCTGTGACTGCTCATCCTGAAAAAGAGAAGACTTAGCAAGCTTATCCACTGGTGTTAAACTTACCTGTTAAACTTGTCAGTGATTTCTGGTTAGAATCCAGAGCCAGTGCTCTGTTCATAATTTAAGCTGAAACAACTCAGTGGCTCAGATTTTAGAGAATTAAAAATTCCTTCTGAAGCTTGTAACAAGAATCATGTTGCTGATGGGAGCTGTGTGTGCTTGGTATGATGCACTCCTAAATGTTTTAGAAGGTTTTGAATGCTCCACGTGCTTTATAGGTTCTGTGCTGAAGCCCTCCAAGTTGGTATTTCTGCTCTGTACATGGTTAAATTGGAGGCTGATTCAGAGTTTTTCCCAGTTGGATAAGAGTGGTGGGAAATTCTGTGGGCTGGAGCAGATTGGAAAGACAGACTTCCTGGGTATCTCCTCTTGAGAAAAATTTCCTTCTGACAGAACATCTGGTCCCTGTCTCAAGATTAACCTTTAGCATTAGATTTGCTCAACAGTTAAAGCTTGAATACATGCAAAACTGCACGAGGATTTTTAGTTCTTTCTATTGTGAGTATAAATACTTAAAGCAGTTAAAGAGCAAGGTTATAATTTTCTGTAAAGTAGGAATATACATATTGAATAACATTTGGAGCCCAAACTGTATGTATTGGAAAAGACGGGAGCTCTTGAAGTGAGTAATGAACACTTCATTAGGTGTTTTTCAACACCTGCCTAAAACCCTTAATGAATTAAGTTTTTATGTGCATGAATCAGCATTTCCAATATGTGAAAATGCCAGTTGTGAGCAGCACCTTTTACTCTGTCAGTGGCTCACTGAGACCTGTGTAACGATCAAACTCTTTGTGTTCAACAGAAAGTTCAGTTTTTAAGAGTAACTCTTGAGTCTCTCCCAGAAGTTGTCTTTGAATCTTGTTCTGATTGGACTAAGTCCTAGAAAGTCCTAACATCATGTGTTTTTTTAAATAAAAGTAAGTTGTGGCATCCCTGCCTGTCTTGGTTTGAATGACAGGTGCCTGCTGAGGAAGGCAGGAGCCTCCCTTGGAATGGAGAATGTAAACCCCCTCCCTCAGAAGGCAAAGATATGGGGATAGGAATAACAGTTCTTTATGAAGAGAATTAAAATAAAAATGCAGTAATACAATAAACAAACCCACTGACGGTCAGAATACAGCCTGACACCCTGTGGGTCAGGGTGTTGGTNCCTGGATGGAGCATCTCCCAATGGGATGATGTGGTTTTATCAGCCATTAAGTGAGAATCAATGGCTCATTAGCAGAAGATATATATATCTCTGGATGAGTATGGGTTGTGGAAGAGATAAAGAAAACTGCCCCAGCTGGTTTTTTAACAACTGGCTATTGACAGAGGATTACCCCACCCCCACCCCGCACCCAGTTTTCAACAGACGCTGACAGAATACACACTGCTGGGTACATCTTGCACTGAAACCCAAGACACTACCAAATAATGGTGTACAGGGGGAATGACCTGGAAGTGCTGGTGGTTGTATGAAGATGATTTTTATTGTATGGATATGATTGAACTGTGATTCACAATTTCTGCTTTACTTGAAAAGTACTTGAAATTTCAACTATTTAAAGAAAGCTGACATGGAACTCGTTGAAGAGTTAAAAATTTGGCAGTCCCTGAAGTGGGAGATTTTGTGATCCATACATTAGGCTTACTAATTTTGCTAATGGATGAGTTATGCCTTGGAATTTCATCTTGTGTGATATGACTGAAACTGGTTTTTATGAAGGGATGAATCTTTTACATGCTCCTATTACCTGGTGTTTAAACAAGCCTGTATGTCTTGTGGGGGTGTTCAAATGTTTTTGCAGAAAATGATGCAGCTGAGTAATTGGACTTTTTTTATAGGCAAATCAAAAGGACAGATTAGAAGAGGGAGGGATGGATACCTGTGTTCCACGTTAAGTCAAACCCATGCTTTGGTGCCCCTGCTCCAGAGCTGCTGGTTTAGCACTTGTGTTTTCTGTGTGGAAATGGAGAGAGAGCAGTGCCTGGAGTGATAGAAAGAGAAAAGTACTGGGAACTGGAAAGGTTTTGGGGTAAAGTGTTTCCTACAGCCAAAGCACTCAGCACTTTGTCCAAAGGTAAGGCCACACAAGTTCTCCCTTCCTCAGCGCTTCTCTCTCTGGGAGGTACTGGGAACTCAACCCAGGAGCCTTTCACATGGGGAGCACATGATGGAGTGACCTCTGCCTCTACACTGTAATATCTGGTGTTTGATGTAAAGCCCTTTTAGTTCTGCTACCCAGCAGTTGTTTGTTTTTGCTTTTAAAATATTTAAAGAAGATGGTTCAGTGTCTTTAAAGAATGTTATTTTGGACATGGTTTTCCTCTTCTGTAAGTGATATTCCAGTATAAAATATCATTTAGGCTTATTAATATGATTACTTGTATCGGGAGGCATTGTTGCAATATTTCTATGGCTTTAATGAGATTTTTTTTCATGTAACATTAATATGTTATGAATAGGGTTTTTTTTTTTTTTTTTTTTTTTTTTTTTNNTTTTTTTTTTTTTTTTGTTTTTGTTTTCTTAAGCTTGAACCTTCATCATTTGTTGTGTGCTTGTTATGAGGGGGAAAATCCCTCCAATTGTTTTATTCTCTCACTTTGTTTTACCACACAGAATGTTATGAAAGGGATGGATATGAGCTTGCTTTCCTTAGAGAAATGCTCAAATTTTTGAAGTGTTTTTGCTTGGTGTGAAGCTTAATAGCAAAATCATATTTGAGCAGTTTTAAAACCTTTACCTGTACAGTTCAGGTTGGGGATACCACAGGAGGTCATATAGTCTTGCCTCCTGCACAAGGGCAGGGTCAGGCCAAAACCTGTGTAAAACCTATTCTCTGTGTGACCTGCAGCTGGGAAAAAACCCAAACCCATTATTCATGTCTGACAAAACATTTTGGAAGTATTTCCCATCCTCTAGCTCTCCTCTGCTCTCCCCTCAGCTCTGGTGGTTTCCAAGTCTGTTTCAGGTAGATTTGTTCTGGTAGTCTGTCCTGTTGCTTTCCTTCCTGTGTGTAAACAAAGATATCCATGAAAACTGAGGTCAGAGGAGGAATGAAGTCCACACTAGGTCCAGCTGGCCCCGGAAGGAAGTTACTGGGAACTGAGCTGTAGGCTTGACACTAAAGGATTGCCAAGGTACCTGTCTGTGTTTCCCTGACTCCTTTCAATGTGATCCTGATCTCTTGTGAGAGTAGCTGGAGGCAAGCAAACAGATATTGCTGGTGGTTGCCCAGCCTTTTCTGCTACGGTGACCAGGTGCTGCTTCCCATGTTGCTCCAGGTTCCCAGTTGCTCCAGGAAAAGCCACATCTGCCTGCTGATGGTGAGTGGTGACAGGTACAGGGTGACAGCAGAGCCTCAATGCTCCACCTGTGGCTCTAACCCAGCACACCTAATGCCGCAGCTTCAAAATCTGTTGAGGTTTTCTGCAACCGAGACCTGCCAAATTCAGTAAGAAATGCAGAAGCTGGAGCCTGTTTTCCCGAAATTCCCTAATACTGGGTGGCTGAAGGATTTGTTACTGACTGATTTCTGAGGGCCAGGCTTTGCACTACATGGTTTGGCCAATCTCAGCAGTAGTGTATTAGAATCCTGATTAATCAGTCACAGGTTTTGTGTCTTTTGGGGCCCTTTAGAGATTCAGGTGGTCTCCAGTCAGAGGAACTGCAGTCACCAGTTTGCAGTCACCACTTTGTAAAATCCAAATTTTACACAAACCAGTTCCTCTTGGCATTCTCACCTCTCATGATCACATAATGATTTTCTTTGATATTAATTGCAAAGACAGGTTTACTTCACTTTCTTGACATTAATCACATTGTGCCTGGTGAAGAAAGACCAGAGAAAATATAAGGTGGGTAAAGAATTTTGCACTAAAGTGCTTCTTACCGAGGTACAGTTGGCAGCCATCTGTGATCTCACTCCTTCCTTTTGGACAGAAGGACATGATTCAGTTAGGTTTCTTATTTCTGCATAAAATCGGGATTGTTTTCACTTGTAAGAATTCCCAGCTACAGTTGTAACTCTTCACCTGGCAGTTTTCTCCTTGAGGTGCTTGTTTGGTGAGACAACAAACACGCAGTCTTTCTCTCCTGAAAATATTCCTTATGCTATGAGCATCCCAGTTTCAGTGAACAAGGAAAAGGAACAGGTCAGTATTATTTATGCTAATTTCTGAGCAAGCTGTGTGTTCTGGAATTCAGTATTTCTTCAGAAGATCTGTGCCTTCTACTTTAATAATAATTCCCCCAGTTTCCTGAATTTCAAATCACTTCACAGCTTGAATCAAGATGAGCTTTTCCCAGGTAAAACGTGCTTTTAAATACACCTCTGATAACCTTTGTTATGACGTTTGGATCTTAATTAAACATTTTTCAAGAGTGTTCTGATTGCACAGTTCATAACATTACAAGTTAATTGAAGTACCAAACACCTTAAAAGTGCCTAAATGTGAGAAACTGATAAATCTTCATATGAATTTACTCAATTAATCTATTTTTTTTAATGAAGTAAGGTATAATTCTGAGAACTTGAGCTGTATAATAAAAAATGGGACTCATGGTGCAAGTAATTGTGTGATTTAACATTTCTATAATTTTGTCAGAATCCAGAGGGTGTAATTAATCCAATTAAGAATTTCCTTTTACAGTCAATAACTGTCAGTTTCACATATGCCAAGAGCAAACTGTTTGACTTGGACATAAAAGCCATAATACAAGTTGAAGGAGGATACTTGAAAATCCGTTCCTGATAAGAAGGGAAGGGAAAATAAAGACATTCATTGTTTTTAAAGGTGGACAAGACTTGAATTTTTGAATGAATTTTTGACATTCTCTCTACTCAAGAAGACAAATACATTATGTGCTCAGCTTTCATGTGTTATAAATAATATTAATTTTAAAGCAGCCTTTTAATCTTCAGCTTCAAAACCTGTGTTCTCTTTATTTCCTTGTGTTTGCCAGGATCCTCAGCTCTCTTGTTCACAAAGCTTATTCCACACTGAGTTCATTAATTCAAGAGACTCTAAGACAAAACTTAATTTCTGCTAAGTAATCCAGGCCATTAGCAAATGCTGTGGCTTCGAGCTGAAACAACAGTTCAAATTGGGAGCAGCAGGGGGCTTAAGTTTTCTGTAATTATGTGCTTTTATAAGCGATTTACTCAACCCCCCTCTCTGGAGTATAAATGAAAGGATGCACAGCATCATCCTCGTGCAACGATTTATTTGAGCCAGGCTTCAAATGTACATTGGGGGCGGTGTTTTGAGGAGGCAGAGATGGATAATAGTGGTTATTAATATGTTTTTCTATTCATGGTGGAGTCACAGAATGATGAAGGTTGTATCTTCTTTTCATCTTGTGGATGTTGGGATGAGGAGAGAATAGAGGAGGTGCTTGAGGGGATTTTTCTATTTTATCTACACTATGCCCTGAGGGTCGGTTGTTCATTTTTTGTGATTTGTCATTTTTTATTTCCTCTGGAGGTACAGTTTTTGAATGAAGTGGCCCCTTTTCTGGGAACATTTCAGTAACTAAAGGCACATGATAGCAGATAGTAAAGAAATTAAAAACTTAAGGTACTGTCAAATGAAATATCAATTATGAAATATAATATAAATGAAATATATAAATGATAATGCATTATGGTTAACACAGCCAAGAGAAAAAGTAAGAAAAAACCAGCAAAAATTAGTTATTTCAGCTTAGTAATGGAGGAATATAGAATTTGCAAGAACCAGCATCAGTTCAGAGTGTCCTCCTGTGTGCTGCAAGATCTGAACTGTCAGATGATGAAGGCCACCAAAAGATTCTTTAGGGGAAATAAGTAAGAATCCAAATTATTTGCTTGGAAAAGGAGCTGAACAGGCAGCTACATTCCATCTGTTGATGCAAGGAAGAACAGACTTGCTAGAGATATTTACTTCAGAGTGGCACAACAGTATGAAATTGCAGGAAAACCATAAACAAACCAATCTGTTGCATTAGGACATGGGAAACCTGGTATAAAATGCCAGAGTGGTTTGGGTTGAAAGGGACCTTAAAGCTCATCCAGTTCCACCTGCTGCCACAGGCAGGGACACCTTCCACTAGCCCGGGCTGCTCCAAGCCCTGAAATGTCCTCATCGTGGCTGTGGGAGGGCCCTGAGCAACTCTGGCATGGACAAATTGTTCATCACTGTCAGCTGATGAAGGGAATCCTCCATGGGGTTCAAGTATTTGCAGTAGAATAAGCTGAAGTTGCCCTTTAAAAGAGTCGGTGTTCTTTGTGGGTTGTCAGCGAATGTGTCAGTAAAAAGAATCCAGGATGAAATCAGTCACAAAATGAGTAGGCTTTGCTATTTGGAAAGAAGTAATCTTTAGCTACAACTTTTTTCCCTCTCTTCATTTGGTCTGAATAAAGGCAGTACCAAAAGAACAGTCATGTTATGTCAGGGGTTAATAACAAAAAATAGCTCCTGATTTCCTGGTGAAATTCCTCTAATTTAGTTTTTTTTTCCTGTGATTTTTTTTTAAAGTAATTTTGATCATGTGCCCGAGTTTTGAAAGATGAAGTTGTTCAACATGGCTGAGAAGTATTTTGTAAGAGCCCTTTAACTGCTGGCCTGCTTGCAGCATGTGAAATTTTTGACAGCAATCTCGATTGATTCTTCCATGTTCAATAATGTGTTCATTCCAATGGTATTTCCTGAGCAGCTGGGCTTGCTTAGCTTTGGAGCTAAAACAGCAAAAGCAAGGAAGTGAATTTTCCAGCCCCCTCCCCCCCCCCCCCTTCTTTTTTTTTTTTGTCATGTTAGAAAATTATATTAATTTTTTTTATCCTGTTAATGAAATGTCATGGAAACCATTGGAATAATGGGGGGGAGGGCAGGAGCAGAAGTGGAGGACCAGGAGGAAATGGCACATTTTATAGCCCTGTGCATGGTGAAAGGGTTGGCTTCAGGAATTAGCTTCTCCTTTCAGAGGCAGTCTAATCAAAATTCATATAGAGCTGTGTTTCCTGCTGGTCTCTACGTTAATGAGTGCTTCTGTTTCAGGCAGATCTTCTGAAGTGCTAAAGGATGAGTTTTCTGCATTAAAACTAATGGTAGGTCTTCAGATAACAGGCAGATTGTCCATTGAAATGCTTCTGAACAGGAATAGGATGTGAAAAGTGGGATGTGAGATGAAGGGAGAATTTGTGTGCTGTTGTAGTGCATTGAGATAAATCTACATATTAAAAGTTACTGTTAAGAAATGGAAAATGCTGTTCTTCAAATTTTAATCTCTTCTTCAAGCAGTATCTTTGTCTATTGATTAGAGACAGGTTGAACATATAGAAACTTGGAATACTGGGAAGGAATTGTTCCCTGTGAGGGTGGGGAGGCCCTGGCACAGGGTGCCCAGAGAAGTTGTGGCTACCCCTGGATCTCTGGCAGTGTCCAAGGCCAGGCTGGATGGGGCTGTGTACGGCCTGGGCTAGTGGAAGGTGTCCCTGCCCATGGCAGGGGGTGGAATGGGATGAGCTTTGAGGCTCCTTCCAACCCAAACCACTCTGTGTTTTTATGATTCTAAATCCGTTGAAAGCACTGCAGTGCTGGTTTTTAATAGCATTTCCCAGCTGATCCAAACCGGTGTTTTGGATTTCTGCCTCCTGCCACTGTTCAACATTCCTGCAAATCTGGAGGGAAACAGCCGAGCCCCTTCAGTTTCCCTGACTGTTCTCTCACGGTGCACCTCGTTAGTTTGCTTGTACATCCCGACAATTACAATCCTTCACTGGGGGGATCTCTTAAGGATAATTTCTGGTCTAAATGGAGGCTCCCCTTCTCTTCCCTTCTTCTCCTTGCATGGTGGTACTTCCATTCCCAAGGATGTGCAGGTGTAGCTGCTGGGCTAGGACAGACTTGAGCAAGCTGTGTAGAAATTGAACCCGTTTGGGGTTGCTGCTTTGCATGGTTGATTTTACCACCCTGTTTCTGTCCTTCAGTGCCCCTTGGGTCAGCATGTAGTTTGCAGAAAAGTGCCTTACCCAAACCCACTCTCTTTGTGTTTGTTAAAACCTTTCTGGCTTCTTAGCTCGAGGATGGCTTGAAAACAAAGCTACTTGATCTGATTTCACATTTTCTTTACTACTGTACTTTGTTTTTAAAGAGAGAAGCTTTTTGAAAAGTTTGGGCGATTGTTGAAAGCTTTTACAGACGTCATGGTTTGTTCAATTGCTGAAAGGCATTGAGCAGACTTTTAATGCACGGCTTGCATAACACAGGGATGGCTTATTGAGTGCAGCACCTGAAGGGTCAGAGCTGGGAGCAGGTTCCATCTGCTCTGTCCTCAGCCAGAAGGCCATGATTGTGTAATCCCCATACAAAGCGTGGCATGCAGCTGACCTTGATGTGTACCCACAGAATTCCCTATATAGGTGGTGTATGCAGCTGGAGAGATAGAGAGAACTGGTGTTGTGAAACCACAAAGTGGTTTGGAGTGGAAAGGACTTCATGGTCCATGGACCAGAGGCCATGGGCAGGGACACCTTCCACTATCCCAGGTTGCTCCAAGCCCCATCCAGTCTGTCCCTGGACACTTCCATGGATCCAGGGCAGCCACAGCTTCTCTGGGCACCCTCTACCACGGCCTCCTCAGCCTCACAGGGAACAATTCCTTCCCAGTGTCCCACCTAACCCTGCCCTCCTTTTGTTTAAAGCCATTCCCCCTTGTCCTGTCCATGAGAAGCCCTTGTGAAATGTCCCTCTGCAGCCTTCTTGTAAGCCCCCTTTAGGTGCTGGAAGGCTTTCAAAAGGTCTCCCTGAAGCCTGTGGGGAAAGCAACACTCCATTTCTGAGGTTTTAAAAGGGAGTGTAAAGTTGTAACTGAACCCCAAGCCTCTGTTCCTTGAGGTAGGTCCAATTTGAGCCTATGGAAGGTCTGTATCCAGAATGGAACATCACACATGAGAGTCCTTCTGTCATCTACCTGTGAGCCCAGACTACCCTCCTCATTCCATTCCTGTTCCTTGCTTCGTTTTCTCGCCTACAGTTAAAAAAAATCCAGAGTCAAATCTGTGATACATGTTGTGACAGTTGACTTCGCAGAGAAATGCTGAGTAGCGGCAGCAATTCAATCAGGCTCCCAGAAGAGTAACACTGCTCAGTTAATAGATGGCTGTGGCAGAAATGGGTGTCGTGGCACATCCTCCCTCTTTCTTACAGTGATGGATCCAAGTCCATGCTTTTAGAATAGTCCTTTTCCATAACCACAGGACCCTTAGTGTTCATGGCCCTTCAGAGCCTGCCTAGGCTTCGTGCAGATCATCCTGTGACTGTGAATGCTCACCTTGATCCTTGTTAATGACAAATTCATGCACTTCCAATATTTGGGAGCTGAAAGTTTAGCCAAAAGTGCTTTCTTGAGTTCTCTTTGCCTTGCTACTTTCCAGTCTCTCTGACTGTCTAGGTGATTTGAGGTGAAAAACAGCCTGCCTAAAAATGAGGAACACTGGCTAGCTGGCAGGCATCTGGAAATCTTCCTGCTTGTGAGGTACTGAAACACCCCAAGTAATAAGCAAAAGGTGCAGTCCCGAGTTACAACTGATGCTGCCTATCAGAATATTCTACTGTGCCAGAGAGGGGATTAAAGGAAATGTATGATAGCCTGAGTTAAAAAGCGTTTAGCTTCCAAAAAAAAGGACATAATATCCAAAATGAGGTAAGGATTTCTTGAAATTTGCACTGTTTCTTGTGGAGACAAACATGGCTTTATATTATTGTATTATCTATTAATAAATACATGTATTTAAAATGAAATTCTGAAGCGGCATCCTTTACGCACTTAGATTGTTAACAGCCCCCTCAGGGAATGCTGGGTGTGTAGGAAGTTGAGTTTTCTTATATTTTATTCTTGGAATCTTTGCCTGTCAGCAGCTGAGAGGGCAGGCAGGTGACAGGAGCAGCCTTTTGGAGTTGGATCGCTGATGCTTTTCTGAGCATCCCTCGGATCGTAGAGGTGCCCTGCTGCTGTTTGTCAGTTTCCAGGGTGTTTTGTCTCAGGAGATGAAAAGAACAGCAAGCAGGGCTCCTAGGTGACACTGGCAGCCTGCTTAGAAGCAAATTAAAGTCACAGAATTCGCATTTCTACAGTTATCCCTGTGAATAAATGCAGTATGTGAACAGATCTGTGTTGGCAGCTTGGATTGAAGTGGAAGCAGAGTCTTGGGATCACCTCTGGGAATGGCTTTAGCATTGGCTGTTCCATCCCCAAGGCCTTGGGGGAATGGAAGAATAATAAACCAAGTTTATTGGAGTACACACTAAGTTTTATATCTATAGTTCAACAGTGTAGCTCTCAGGACAACAGGCTTTAGTGTCTTAGCTTGCAGTATTAATTTGTAGTTTCTGTGATCTATTTCATTTTTCCTGTGTTTTATTTTTTCCTGTTCCGCTGCTTCAGTTAAAACAGCAGAAGGATACAACTCCTGTCAGATCATGTGATGTAAAAAACCTTTACTTAAAATAGGAAGATGAATCTCACATTTAATTCTCTGGATGCCTTTTTGTTTAGTGAGATAACTGAGGGCTACCCTGGTTTATTCAATAGAAATCCAGCTGCAGTCAGGTGTGTTGTTTTGTTTTTAAGCTGAGGAGAAGCTGATGGATGGGCACAATATATTAATTTTAACAGTTCCATCAACTTGGGGGCAGAAATCAGAAGGATGATCTCAGTCAGGCAGAAGAAGTCAAGAGGTTTTGTACTCTTTCCCTTTACAAAAGGGGATTTTGTTCTGTTCTTCTAAGTAAATTGCAGGGAACAAACCTGCTATGCCTGGACATCAGAAATTTTATGGAATTTGGAATTTGCTTGAACATAACTTTTTTAAAAAACTTCCCCTAGCATGTGTCATGGTTTAAAAACTGATTTAACTTCAGTTTTTCCATTTCACATAAAGATGAGTGATCCCTTTCCTCATCTTTAATGAATGGATATGAGTCGAAGTATTTCATTATTCTATTTATAAAATAATGTAGTCTTATGAAGCAAGAGCCTTTTAGACTATGAAGTACATAATAGGCATAATTGATATGAAAGGAAGTACCATAATCCATGCTGAGAAACGAAAATGAAAATGATTGTGACTTTTATTATCCCATGTGGTAGAATATCCCTGGCAATAAGGCATGGTCTTCCTGGAGAAGCAATGCCAAACATTTTACCTCTCTCTTGGTGAGACAAGCGATTGAGTTGCATTTTTACTGCGCATCCCATCGCCCTTATTCCCTTTCCTGCTCAGCACACAGTGTTTTTAGGACAGGAACGTGTTTTCTTTGTGCTGACAGTAAAATCATTGATGCCAAATGCTGACTTCTTGCTGGTAGCCCCTGTTCTCCACTTTGTTGTGAGATGTCTCTGTTCTTCATCTGAGTAAAGAATTGCCTACAGTGAACTCAGGCCTGTTTAATGGACAAGTGCAGAGTGACAGGAGAACACAGACCAGTGCCTTAATGCAAACCCCGTGGCTCCAGAGAGCCCCTGAGTGTGGTCTCTGCTGCTGGTCCCCTGCAGCACAATGTTGTTCTGGTCCAGATGCCTTCTCTTGTTTGCTGGTTGAACAGTGATCTGCGATGACAAACAGCGGATGGAGCGTGGCCTCTCTGGGAGACAAAACTCTAAATTACTCTTAAGAATTGTTCAGGTGACCTAATTTTGCCTTCCACAATCAATTTGTCAAAGGAACCACTACTTGGAGTGATACTACTGTATGTCTAGAGTTTAACCTGCAGTCTGCATAAATGGTAACATTTAGGGCTGCTTTTCTTACAAAAAAAAAAAATAAATACAGGCAATGAAGGCAGAGAAGTGTCCAATAAAATCCAAAACATGGGCCATATAAACAAGCAGCATCACAGGAATTGTGTCCCTGAAAGGACAACCTTTGGTAAACCTATCCACTCTGTCTCAGCATGGAAATTCTGAGATGCTGCTGGTGTATATGAGGCATTTCATAGAATCCTAGAGTTGCTCGGGTTGGAAAAGACCTTTAAGATCATCAAGTCCAACTATTCTTTCTCCGTATCTGGGCTTTTACATTTGAGTGGTGATTGTGTTTGATCTGCTGGCAGAATGTGAAATACCTGTAAGGAATTAAGAACAAGGAGTCAAAGAATTATGATTATTTTTGCAAGGAGTTCTTGGGAAAGGAGAAAATGCGACGCCTATTTTGCATCATTTGGAACGATGTAAGAAGTGTTTGCTTTGTGAAGTCAGTACCAGTAGTATTTGCTGCTCACAGTGACCTTGCTCTGCAGCTGTTGGAGAGCAGGAATGCTTCTCCTGCCAGCAGGGTCATGTCTGCAGTTGTTGATGGTGAGCAGGCAGTGAGTGCTGTGTGCTGCGGGTGTGAAACTCAGCTCCAGAACATCATCCAGGGTGGACATCAGTGAATGGTGTGTTCAGAGAGCTCTCTCTGCACTTACTCTGATCACACAAAGTTTTGCTTGAAGCTTTCTAAAGATGTGTTTGAGACACCAGCGTTTCACTGATTAAAAATAGATTACTGGGTTCATTACTGAGAATTGTGAAAATCTAAATTGTGGTAGAGAGCTTCTTCTATGTGGGAAATGGCAAATGTGGCCTTTTACTGGCTACATGGGATGGAGGATTTCTGTGCTTCTACTTTCCAGTGTGACTGCAAGACTTTGTCAAGCAAAATCCTTTGGGAATGTTTTGTGAGCTTGGCAGAACGTCATGGAGCAGTTTGCAGTGTTGGAATGAGGTGGGATAAATGGAGGGTGTAAACCCTTGGGTCCCCAGCCCCCGGAGTGGGTCCGACAGCTTTCAGAGCCCGGTATTAATGGTGCCTGTGCCTCCTGCTCTGCTTCCACGTGCCTGTGGAATGAAAGGTGAGTGGGAGCCGCTGCCGAGGGCCCTTCAGGACACAAGGCGTAGGCTGCGAGCCAAATGACTTGTTTGGGTTGGCTGCCGTGGCTCCTGGCTGCTCTTGTCCCAGGGCCTGAGGGACTTCTCCCGTTCTGGGAGCGGATCTGTGCTAATTGCGGGCCGGGAGGAGCGGCAGGAGCCGGGCTGCGCTCGCCGCTTGGCTCGCAGCCCGGCCGGCGCGGGCACCGGGCGCTGCCGCCCTGGGCTCCGGGCAGGGTCCCCGCACCTTGGGTATCGCCTCCGCGGGCATCTTGGAGCTCTTCCGGAATATTAAACGTAACATCTCTTGCGCTGTGAATTAGGTCCCTGCTCTGAGATAACCCGGTGTTAGATGAGCAATTCAAGCAGATTTCTGTAATTCATCTGTCCAGGGGTGAAGGGGGATGGCAGGACCACCAGCAGCACAGGTACTGCAAAACAACTCGTCCTATTTACAGAAAGCCTTACAAGAAGGTGTAAGTTGGGTCTAAGCAGGATGGTAACTTGATGTGATGAGTAGCAGCAGAGCAGCCTTGGAGTACCACTTAGTTCCCGTAGAAAGAGCTGCTGCAGCATCCCGAACGCGTGATGGTTGTCCGCGTTTCCATCCCGGTGCGAGCGGAGCACAGCCCCGAGCCGGGCGGGATGCGGGGAGAGGGGAGGGGGTGTGGGATGCTCCGGAGAGGGCTGGAGGAATGTGCCGGCTATTTGTCTGCGCTTAAAAGTGGTTCCTCTGGAGGGGTCTGTCATCCCGGGAGGATGAAAAATGGTTGATCCCGCTCCGGGTGAGGAGGCTGCGCTCCCCGCGCGGCGCGCTGGAAAGCGCGGCCTGGATCAGGAGGAGGGATTCGGGCGGGATGAGTCCTGGCAGCCCCGCGCGCTCAGAGACTGGGTGATTTACAGATCTGGATCTTGAGGAAAACATAAACAACAATTTTTTATTCTTAGACTAGTATTTTGTAACAGATCTTTCCTCCCCCCCTCTCTTCCCTTCGTTTGTTTTTTTTTTTTCCCTTTGGAATATCCATTGGAAATGGTCTCTTGGGTGTCAGAGAAATGGAAAAATGTGCCATTGTTCTATGGTAACATTTAGAAGGAACTGGAAATTTGTTTTCAGGCTGGTCAAAGGAGACCTCTTAGAATCCCAGGGACATTAAATATAATTTTGTTCCAACTCTCTGCCATGGGCAGGGACATCTTCCACTAGACCAGGTTGCTCCAAGCCGCTGGTCTTGAATCCATATCTGCTGAAGAGACACGTGCAGGTCTATTCCGTGGTGAGTAGTGGAATAATCAGTGTTCATCAGTCCAGCAGCATTAAAGACAACACTGATATCTGGAGAAATGAGCTAAATCAGGAATTCTCTGCGTTAATGGAGCAGCAGTGTGTGTTGTGGGATCGCAGTGTCATCAATAAATGGGTATGTGTAGAGGCTGGGACACAGAGCATCCCTTATTCCTGGTGTGAGAGTCCAGCCTCCCACCTGGAACTGCTCCTGGGGGTGTGTCCTACCCAGATGTATCTCCAGGTCTGGAGCTGTTCCTCACTGAAAGTGAGGTCAGGCCCTGGCACAGCTGCCCGGGGCAGTGGTGGAGCCCCCATCCCTGGCGGGATTTAAGACCTATAGATGCGGCGCTTGAGGACACAGTTTAGTGGTGGAAGTGGCAGTGCTTTCCTTCCTTTTTACATCTGCTTTTTAATTGCTTTTGACCCTCGCTGGCATTGTTAAAGGATGTTTTGATTGTAGGCATGGGAGGGAGGTTCAAGGCAGCTAGAGGTGGTTTTTCAAGCCTAACTTTTTATGGGATATCCTGTATGGAACCTAGAAACCTTATTCCTAATGTTGCTTAGCTTCTTTTTTTTTTTTTTT
>WAAG01017060.1:48898-80330 GCA_013390105.1 Tichodroma muraria
GGCGGCACAGCAGCTCCGGGTGCCTGCCCGGGCCGCCGCCGCCCTCGCCGCCCGCCGCGCTGCCCGCCGAGCCCCCCGAGAAGCGCAACACGCTGGACGTGGGCGAGGTGCTGAGCCAGGCGGACCCGCTGTCACGGCTGGAGCGCTGGGAGCGCAGCAAGAGCAAGAACCGGACCCTGGATAACAGCGACCTGCAGCGGCTTTCGGAGCAGTTGGGCCGGGAGGGCCCCGCCGCCGGCACCGAGCACCGGCTCCTGCGCTTCTTCAGCGGCATCTTTGCCCGCAGGGACGGCCCCACCGCTCTCTTTGGCAGCCCCCACGGGCGCTCCCCACGCAGCAGCTTCTCCAGGTCCAGGGCTTATTTTAGCAGCCTCAGGAGAGCCGCCGTGGACATGCAGTCCAGCTCTGAGAGCATCAACGGGTCCCCCCATAAAGGTGCCCATCCTTGTCTCATCTGGGCAGCTCGGCATCAGTGCTGGGGGATGGATGGTGGGGTCATGGGGCTGCTAGGTGTGAGGAGAGGGAGATGCTGCACTGGGGTACACGAGGATGGAGGAGCCCTGGCACAGCGTGCCTGAGAAGCTGTGGCTGCCCCATCCCTGAAAGTGTCCAAAGCCAGGTTGGATGCAGCTTGGAGCAACCTGGGATAGTGGAAGGTGTCCCTGCCCATGGCAGGGGGTAGAACAGGATAGTGCTTAAGGTCCCTCCCAATCCAAACCATTCTATGATTCTATGGGTACAGCTTGCTTTGAAGCACATAGTTTCACAGCTCTGCAGATTGCAGGTCAGGCTGTGTGTCCTCCTGAACCAGAAATCCCTCTCTGGGGTGACTGGTTGTGCATTCTAGGACAGCTGAGTGAGGCAAGTGTCACTCATTTAATTATGGAATAGAAGCTGAACTGGAGTGCTGCTGTATATAGGTCACTGGGTGGCCCAGTGCTGCACAGTGCTTTTCTTTGGAAAGACTTCTGTAATCTGAAAGATGGGTTATGTTAGTTAGCAATGGGCACTGGTGGAGAAGTGAGTGAATACTGGTGTAAATGTCTCACAAATCCTAAGTGTTCATTGTAATAAAAGAGCTTGAGCTGAGTTTTTTGAAAAGCACAGTACAGACTCAAAAGCCACACTCCTTGAATTATTTTATTCGAGTCATTTTATATAGTTGTGTACAAGTTAGCCAGAGTTTGTAGTCTAGGTGGAAATCAGATAGGGAGTTCTGAGGGTTTGTGAATCCCTCAGATACAAGAAAAACTTGAACAAGAACCTTACTGTGAGATGGAGGTACCTTACTGTGGGACAGTAGGGAAGAGCTGACAAGCTGCTTTCTGTGAGGATCTGGAAGGATCCTGGTATCATTGGCTGGGACATGTCAAACCAGAAATGCTGGTTGTGGAGCCTCATTGTGAGATGGTGCTTTCTTCTAGCTGTGTTTCCAGATCTTTAATAAGTATCTGTGATGAAACATTTAACCAGCGATTATAGGTGCCTTTGAACACTAAGTGCTTATCAGGTGGCAAATGATCTCTGAGTTGTTGCTTTTCTGAAAATACAGTTCTTAATTAGATTAAGCTTTCATAAAGGCCCAGGTACAGCAGAGGATGGTGTGGAGTTTGGCCCAGGTGGTTTATTGGGGAAAGCAATAACCAGCTGCCAGCCCCTTCCGTATCCAGAGCTCCTGCTGTGAGTGGAGTGTGCCCAGAGTTTGAGGCATGAGGAGCAGAGCCAAATATTTAGACCTAGTAACTGAGGACTGTAAGGTTTTGTTGATGTAGAGGCATTCATGTGGCTTATAATAATCTTGACGGAAATTATGGTCTGACCTTGGTTAAAGATCAAGGTAACCACAACAGAGAATTACTTCATTTGGCTCTTTATGCCTGTCCTGTGCCAACGCACTCCAACTTTTGCTCTCTTCCAGCTGCACACGGTCATGTACTGGGAACACAGTCCTCCCAGCCTGGGAGGAGACTTCAGTTAATCAATAACTCTTGGTACACAGCACTAAGATGTTCCAGAGAGATTCTATCTCTGTGCATGCCACTACCAAATTTGTCTGGTGCAGTGAAGCCTTGAGACTTGTTCTCCGGAAAGTGTGTCCCTGTGTCCCAGTGATGCGGCTGCAGTAGGGAGCAGTGTGGCAGGCTTGTGTTATAGGTTAGTAGGTCTGGTGTGCTCTGTTTCCTTCCTTTTTTTCCATAAAATTGCAGCTTGGGGTGCACAGCTCCAGCTGTTGTTCATTGGCAACCGTCAGAAAGCTAAACTTGAACTGATTTGTCTTTAGTTTCTCCTAGTATATGTTAAGAAAAACATTTAATCAGATATTACGATTCGCATGCCAAATATATTTTAATATTTTAAGGTTGGAACAAGCTGCTATTCAGCCAGAACTTGTCTTTTGCTTCTTTTAGTTGATGTGGAGTTGGTCTGCTCTTGACAGTCCTGTGCACAGATTCTGGAGTAATTGCAGACACACAGGTGGAACCTTAATTTCAGCGTGGCTTTTATTCCCTGGACTTGAAGAAATTCTTGGCTGTGAGGGTGGGGAGGCCCTGGCACAGGTTACCCAGAGAAGCTGTGGCTGCTCCTGGATCCCTGGAAGTGTCCAAGACCAGGTTGGACACTGGGGCTTGGAGGACCCTGGGCTAGTGGAAGGTGTCCCTGCCCATGGCAGGGGGTGGAATGAGATGGGATTTCAGGTCCCTTCAAACCCAAACTAGGCTGTGATTTTATGATTCTGCACTTGTTCCCCTCATGGTCTTGGTATTCTCTGTGTTTGGTGCTGTGTGTGAGTTACATGGTTTTGTACTTGCAACAAAAAGCATGCCCAGGGTCTTAAGAAAATGAAGTTTAAAAAAATGTAGCTTGTTGGCATTTTTAGCTTCAAATATTCACCCGGGTACTGCGATATCTGCTTGGATGATATTTCCTGAAAAGAAATGCCTTACTTTACCTAATACAGTCAGGTATAACATAGTTTTGAACAAGTTTTTAAGCAGAAGAGTTAAGAATTTTTAAATCTACATGTTTTTATGTTACTGAGTCTGAGTTAGGCTGTAAAGTCAGTAAAGGTTGATCTTGGCTGTGATCGGTCTATAGACTCTCAGTAGTTACTCATGCTGCCACTAAGCAGCCCTTGAGCATCGAGCCTTTTCCTTTTCTACCTGCAAACCCCATTTGCAGTGATATTGTTGGCCTCAAATCCTGTGCAAGCAACAGTTCCCAAAACTTGTGCAAGGGGAAGCAGGGGATCCATTTATTTGAAGGAAGAAGGTTTTTCTATATGTATGGCCACTGTCCCCTAAGGCAGAAAGAGAAGCTTCCATAAACTTCAAGCCAGAGAAGTTATTTTTGCCTTAAATCATTTAGAAATCCTTAAGGGGAATGTCATTCCTGATCTAAACTTTTTTCTTCTTGAAGTTTTCATTATTCTTTCCTGATGAGAGGATCTCTTGCTGCTCTGGAGGAAGAGGAAGAGCATGGCTCTGAGGCTGAGGGCGTGGAGTATGTTGTTAAAATACTTACTTTTTCAGTAGTTCTCACTCTTTTTGTTGTGGGGTAAGTTTGTTTGAATAACCTCTCTTTAGGATATACTAAGCAGATTTGGGTATCAAAATTGTTGACTATCAAAAAGAGTATCATTATAATATGATAAACTGCTCTTTTGAGTTTTTTTTTCCCCTGAGGTATTAGAGGAGTTAGTTGTAAGCTCTTATCTCAAATTCTCTGCAGCTTAGAGTCGTGGGAAGCAGGGGAAAGCTGCTGAGTGATCTCTGTTGGAGGCCTCCAGCCTTTTCCTTGCAAAGCTTCACTTGAGATAATTCTTCTTAGTTTTGTGTCATCTCCTTACTCCCCTGGTCAGTGCTCTGCTGTGCTGCTGGCATTCCCAGTGCAGCCCAGTAAGCCTGATGTGCACTTGTACAGATGAGTGGGCAGAGATCTGGAGCACAAGGGATTTGAGCAGGAAGATGCAAATGCACTGGAACTGGTCTTGTGTGGCTCCCTGGGTCATAGCTGCAGGTTTCTGATGCTGTGCTGGCATAAGCATAATTTTTTTCAGTGCTGGAGAGTCCCTGATTTCATGAACTAAAAGCCTTCTAGTCTTTCAGCTGTTTCAGTTCTTGTGTTGTCTAGAGGTTGTTATGAAAATAAAACCCAGATAAATAAATTGCAGTTGGGGTCAAGCATTTTCAAGCATTATCTAAGAG
The DNA here is from genome assembly GCA_013390105.1 of Tichodroma muraria. Taxonomy (NCBI): domain Eukaryota; kingdom Metazoa; phylum Chordata; class Aves; order Passeriformes; family Sittidae; genus Tichodroma; species Tichodroma muraria. The sequence continues at coordinate 53,104 of WAAG01017060.1, forward strand.
GGTTTTTTATTATTATTTATTGGGTAGGTCTTGTGTCAAGCAAAATGAATGCCAGCTGCACTGACAGAGCCAGGTGATTAAGAACTGAACTGGTATTAAGGTCACTGGCTGAATTAGAGAATGAGATGGATTAATGTTTGCACAATATCGAAGTATGTGCCAGCTGCTAGCAGCTGTGGTCTTTTTCTCTTAAAATTGAAATGTAACATTTTAATGCCTCTCTGCTATAAACTCAGCAATTGAATGCCTTATGGCAGTAGTGGGTAACTTTGTTGGGACACATCACTGAATACTTCTGTGAAGTGTTGTGCAGGCATTCATCTCCATTCCCTCCCAAACCAAGCTCTCTAAGTTGAATTAGTGTTCTGTTGTTTTGCCAGAGATCTGCCTGTTGCTAGGTTTACTGCTACAGGTAATGAGGAGTTTATCTAATGAAGCTCACACAGATGACCAAAGCACAATTTGCACAAGGAAAAGAAACATTCAGAACATGATATTCCTCTTCCTTTCCTCATAATTCCTTCCTTGAATCTGAGGTTGCTGAGTGTGATGAGAAGCCAAGTGCCAGGTCCTGCCTGCCCTTGAGTCACAGCAGCCCCTGTAGCACTGCGGGCTGAGGGAAGAGTGGCTGGAAAGGATCCGTAAGGAAAGGACCTGGAGGGGCTGCTCAACAGCAGCTGAACACGAGCCCAGCTGGGCAAGAGGCCGATGGCCCCTGGGCTGTGCCGGCCGCGGTGTGGCCACAGCCCCAGGGCAGGGCCCGGCCCCGGGCTGGCCCTGCTGAGGCCCCTCCAGGGCTGCGTCCGGTTCTGGGCCCTCCGGCCAGAGGGACACTGAGGGGCTGGAGCGTGCCCAGGGAGGGGAACGGAGCTGGGCAGGGGCTGGAGCCCCAGGAGAGGCTGAGGGAGCCGGGAAGGGGCTCAGGCTGGAGCAAAGGAGGCTCAGGGGGGCCCTTCTGGCTCTGCACAGCTCCTGACAGGAGGGGGCAGCCAGGGGGGTCGGGCTCTGCTCCCAGGAACAGGGACAGGAGGAGAGGGAACGGCCTCAGGCTGGGCCAAGAGAGGCTCAGGTTGGACATCAGCAGGAATTTCTCCATGGAAAGGGTGGTCAGGCCTTGGCAGGGGCTGCCCAGGGCAGTTGGGAGTCTCCATCCCTGGAGGTGTGCATCCCTGGAGTGCTCTCCAAACCTAGAGGTGGCACTCAGTGCTCTGGGCTGGGGACAAGGTGGGGATCAGTCACAGGTTGGACTCAAAGGTCTTGGAGGGCTTTTTCAACCTAAATGATTCTGTGATTCTAAGGAGCATGGGGTTCCTCTGGAACTCTTTGCTCATCCTGGTGAGTCTGCAGTTACTGGTTATTCACAGGTGGAGTCTGTCTGTGAGGTGGCAGATGAGCTTTTTCCTGAGACCAGAGGAGGGTTTTAAGTGGCTCGTAGCTGCTGCATGGCTTGACTGCAGTTCCTTGCTGGACGTAAGGGTCATTTTGCCCTGCAAAATGAATTCACTGATACCAGATGCTGAACTCTTACTCTCTCTAGTGAAGCAGACAGAAACTTCCATCACTCCCATTTCACAAAATACAATTTCAAAGCAGTGTAAGTTCATTAGCAGGGCTGCATCCAGGTCTTGGATTCCTAAATCACCACTGAAGAACCACTTGGGTGTATTTGAACGAGCAGTTTGGCTCTCTACTGCAGAGCAGAGCTAATTTTGATCCTACAGAGCTGATGACCATCAGTAGTTGGACACTGATTTCCCAAGTACAACTTTCCAGTTACCAAATGAGTGTAAAACGATGGTGTGTATAGGTTTTCTTTGGCATGGCCATAACCTCAGGAATCGGTGTTTGGAAAGCAGAGAGCAAATGTTTTAAATGCCTGAATATTCCTTTTCGCTTTGGGCTGCATAGGATTTAACAAGAAATTATTAATGCAGACTTCTAATGCTGGTGTTACTTTTGATAAGTGGTGTTGGGATTTCCCCATGGTAACTGCAGTAAACACACAGCGAGAGGCGATTCTGCCAAAAACCACAGAATGGCTTTTTTCATGTGCAAGGAAAAAGAAATGTCAGTATATTGAACCCATGAAACTGCTGTCTATTCTGTTCATGAAAAGCATCCTGCAAAAAGCTATTATCTTGATGGGAGTTGAAAATGGGGCGTTTGATGATTTTTGATGGTTCAGGCTGGTACATAATGACAGTGTGTGACAAATACTTGTGCTTTATTGACAAAATAGTACCAAATGTTTCCCTAACGCAAAGCAGGCGGCAAATGCCAGCGAGAGGATAAGCAAACAGTGCAGTGTAGCTTTCTGCAATCTTTTTGATCATCACAGACGACATTAACGGTTGGCCTTATTTGTTGAGGTTTTCTTTGGGAATGAGAAGGGAAGCAAGGCAGAGAGACCTGCCGTGCAGCTATTGGGTTCCAGGAGCAGCTGTAAGGGGTTTGGAACAGGTAGAGACTCAGGACAGCGTGCTTGTCATGAGGGTTACTTGGCCAATAGGTCTCATTTGGAGGGATATTTGTGGAGTGGGTTCACTTAAGTTACCATTTAACCTCACGCTCAGTACTTGTTCTCATGTTTTGGGTTCCGTTGAGGCTGCCCAGATGAAGATGTAAAGGTCACTTGTCTGAAGTGATAACCCAGAGTAAATCTCTCCATGTATTGAGATGTCACAGCAAGGGCTTTATGAGGAGCCCTGTAGGATCTGGCTGTAATGTCAGTACAGTCCCTGGGATTTACGAGGTAGGCACTTCTGTATTTCCTGGCTGTAAACGTTCCACGTGGGTGGTGCTCAAAGTCTGTCTCCTTCCTTTGAGAAATATTCCCTCTCTTTTGCCTGACACCCGTTATTTGTACCTTTATTTTCACTAGCTTATAGATAGAGCAGTTGAATTAAAGATTCAGCAGTGTCAGTTCTGGTTATATCAAGCAATATATTTGATTGATTTTTAAATGAATTGATGATGTGTCTCAGCTGCTGAGCTTGGCCAAGTTTAGCCTTCAGCCTTGAAGGTACTTAATAAGAAATAAATTAAAAGTTTCTTGGGGAAATTCCAGTGTTGGTAAAGAGTTCTTGTTCTTCCCAACTCCCATTTTGTGAATGAAGCCTCCTAACACATCTCTCCTATTTGGAAGGATTATATGCTGATGTTTTGCTACGTAGATATGAAGGGGAGCTCAAATACTCTCCTGAGTGCTGCCAGCTCCTGGTGCTTCCAAGTGATTTATAATCCTCTTTGTTTGCATGTATTTGTCAGTCAGCTTGTCTGGCTCCTTTGACAGAAAATCTGGATTCCTAAAAATGCTAGTTTAGGACTTGGTGTGTATATACATATACATATACATATACATATACATATACATATACATATACATATACATATACATATACATATACATATACATATACATATACATATACATATACATATACATATACATGTGTGGGGTTTGAGAAAAGGCTTCTTCATCACCGATACAAATTTTTTCCTTCTTATTCCCATGCAAACACTTGCTTAACAGCAGTGCCAATATATTAAACATAAGGGAAAACTCTTGAAAAAGTGGGTGCTGAACCATTCAGTGCAGCTGTATTTGATTTGATTTGTAGGGATGTGTAAGGCATTTATTCCTTAGTTTCTCTGCTGCTTCTGTGGGTGCAGATGTTATTTGGGTGTTAAGAGCACAATATTTCACTTTATTGAGTTACTGTTTGTTGTCACTACTAAGTGGCACTTCTTTTCTTAGGCAGAACCCTGAGAAGTCAGTAGTGGCTCTTAACCCTGCTAGTGTTGCTCTTCTGAGCATTCCTGCAGACATGGTGCTCTCCCTCCTCCCAAAACCAAGGGCTCCCAAACCCCAAAGCCTTCTTTGGGATGAATGTCAGAATGACAGAGTGCCTGAGACATCTCCTGCTCTTCCAGGGCTCGTGTTGCGTTTGTATCCGGGGTTAAATGCCTGGGAAACTGGGATGTTGACCCAACTGTTCCTTATGCAACATCCTAATTCAGAAGCTCTTCTATTCAGAGATACGGAAATATTTATGTTGGCAAGGCAACAGCTTTTGTGCCTGGACCTCTGTGTCCTGCAGGGAAAAATCTGATTTTGTGCTCATGGAGGATACAAGATTTAACTTTTCTCCAGTTTTAATTACTAAAGCTGTTAAAATTGACTGTGCATTGCTCTTCACAGCTTTCAGGGGATTGTGTTCAGGCCTTGGAGAGAAATTAAAAGTGTGTCTTCTCTAACCTGACTTGAATTGAAAAATCACCTGGTTTGCCTCATCCTCGGCTGCAGATTGTTGGTTTCCTTGCTCAGGCTCTTCTTCACAGTCCAGGATGGCAGATCCTCACTGGATGTCACTGGTACCCCTCTCACTGTGTGTGTCTTCTTGTCCCCTCCCCAGAAGGGGCCCATCCAGTGCCACCCCTGCCATGGACAGGGACACCTTCCACTATTCCAGGCTGCTCCAAGCCCTGTCCAGCCTGGCCTTGGACACTTCCATGGATCCAGAGGCAGCCACAGCTTCTCTGGGCACCCTGTGCCAGGGGCTCCCCACCCTCTGAGTAAAGAATTTCTTCCTCATATCTAATCTAAATCTTTCTTCTTCTATTTTAATACAGTTCCCCCTTGTCCTATCGCTATCTGACTTTGTTAAAAGCCCCTTAGGTACTGGGAGTCCAGTGAAGTCTCCCCAGTGCCTGCTTACATCCTTACTTGTTAAATTTGTCAATGAAGAGTTGTTTTAATAAAAAGAGGCTAATTTCTGCCCTCAGGAGAAGGTGTTTTCTTTGATTTTGTGCTGTTGGCCAGTAATTTCCTCAGATTTCCAGAATGGTGTTGGGCAGCCCTGTGCTATTCAAGAGTTAGAGGTATTTTTAATTCTGTGTAGATTTGTGCATGGCAGGGTTGTTTCTCAAGGGTCAGAGGAAGAAGAGGGCAGCACTAAAGGACTCTTTCTGAGAAAAGATGTTTTAAAAGCACTGTTCAAAAGTCCCTGGCAGTGAAGGGCCTCTTTCAGCTCCCGTTTGCAGTGCACTGTCTCTGTGGTGTCACCTGGGTGTTAGTGAAATGCCTTTGAATGTGAGCAGTTCTGGCCAAAATGCGTTATTTTTGTATCTAATTCTAATCTCTCAAAAATATCTTAGCATATCTTAAGTCTTCAAAATTCCTGACTATTTCTGAGTTAGCTGGAAAGTCACTGCTTAGGGCACTTTGTGGTATTTGAGATTAGAGCGTTGCTGTGAACGAAGAGCTGAACTTCAGCTTCTGGGTGAGGTGGGGATGGGGCCTTCAAGGAGGGGAACTGAAGTTCTCAGAAAAAAATCCTTTGTTTTCAGTTTAGATATCAGCAATCCGCAGAGCTTCCCGGGTGACTCAGGGTGAGGTTATTTGAGAATGACAGGCTCTGAAAAGAGCAGGTTGGGATCAAATAAGAGAGATGTATGTTTGACTGTGCATAAAGAAGTGTACAGCTTGATTATTTCTGTGCGTATGCACCAGAGGCATGGAAATGCTGGGAATCTGTTTGGCTGCCTTTAAAACTTGTGGGAATCCTTCCTTTTTGCCCCTTCTTATCTCTTGGTCTTGTGAATATAAAGGGTGGGGAGTGAAAAGCGAAATCGTGCAGTTGGTTTGCTTTATGTTTGGACTCAAACATTCCTGAGATTATTGCCACATTTTACTACTGCCACCTGCTTTACCTCCTCACGCCAGGGGTTGTGGGGGCCCTGCAGAGCCTCAGGTGTGTCTTGTGCCTGCTGTCTGCCAGTGAATCACCTGCTAATGCAATTGACCTCCAGCCCTTTGAACTGACTCTATTTTTAACTTAAAGCAGGGAGGAGAATTCATGCTAAGTAGAGGCTGATCAGACAGCACTGCAGTCATCTAAAGACTTGTTGCTCTAACTGCCCTCTTCCTCCAGGAAACAGAGCTGATAGTGTGGAAGAACTTGTTCTGAGAAGCACTTTGAGAGATGACCAAATTAAAACAAATGTATATGTAATCTGTATATATACATATCATATATATATATATAATATATAATGTTTAGTCGTGGAATCTGAAAGTTTTTCAGTTCAGTTGTGCCTGTAATGTAGAAACACAATGGCTGCTACAATGGCTGCTATTTTATATGAAGGCTGTGTAAAACTTTGAAACTTTGTTTTCTGGTTTGGCAGATGGTTTCATTCCGTGTAACTCCGATTGAGATATCACAGTCCTGGGCAGATGTGCAATTTCTGTCCTGAGGTGGTTGTGCAGTGCTGCCTTGGACCTGCTTCTGTGTCTTCCTGCCACAATGGCCGAGTTACGCTCAATGCTGAAGCTAAAAATCAAGACGAGACCTCTCCATGAGCTCTCCCAGTCCGTGTAAGGCCAGTTCATAACCCCAGATGCCCTTCCCAGTCTCACAGCTTACCAGCAGGAACAAGTAATCTTCCCTTGAAGGGCGGGGAGGATTAAAGTGCAGGTCAGTGTTTGTCCTTTAGCTGTAGCACATCTCTCAGCACTGGTTGTTCACGTGCTTCTCGATGTTCATAGGATGCTCCTTGCACCTGGAGCATTCCTGACCAGGTCCTCCTGTAGATGAGCAGGATTACTTTTTCCCAGGTTCTCCCACCTAAATCTCTGCCAGAGCAGCACCAGGATTTGTATTATTGTTTGTTTAAGGAGAGAACCTTTCTGTTGGGTGGCTTTTACTGGCAGTTTTCATCTTGATCGTTTGGAACCCATCCTGATTTGGGGTGGTGAAATAGCAGTGCTTGATTTTGAGGGACCTTTGTGTCCCTTCTGAATGAAGTCAGGGTCTACAAGGAAGCATCTTGGAAGCAGGACTTTCCTGGGATTGCTTTGATAAGGGGAACAGAGAGCTGCATTTAAAATAAAGGACTCCAGAACAAAGTGGGATTTATTTGCTGTGTTGATTACAGTTCTAGGTAGCTGTTCAATGATGCTGTATTAACTCCTTTCTATAATTACATGCCTTTTCCCATCAAAATGGAAGCTCTGATTTCCTTGTGGATTATGGATTGCAGTCCCAGATGTTGTGTTTCACACTGTACCATTGAAACTTCAGCATGATATCCCAGCAGGCCCTCAATGTGTGTGTGGGCACCTTGTGGGCTTTCACCTGGGAATCCTTTCATTCAGGTGGCTTGGAAAAGAAATGAGCAGACTCAATGAGCACACTGAAAGAAATTGTTCTTGGAGTCCCTCCTGGAAGCTTCTTTGGCAGGAGCACAGGCCATGCCTGTCAAGGTTGGCTGCAGTGACCAGGCAGAGGTGTAAAGGTGAAGCTCCTCTTTTTTATACTTGCAGGGTATGTTCCTGTCACAGCTTGCCTTAACCTCTACCCTCGCAAAGTATGTCAGGAATTGACTGATAACAAATCCCTTTCCATCCCCAAATAAAGAAGAAATGGAGTGTGATCTGAGCTTGCCTGCTCTGGTTTGTATTTTTAGGGCCCCCAGGTTGAGAATCAGCTGTATCAGTGTGATGTTGCCCATAAATAGTGTGGATAAAGTATGGGAACAGGTTGTTTTTGTGAGGATGAACTCACAAAAAGGATGTTTTGTGAGGATGGAAAACCAGTTTGATGCTGGGGGCTTGACAGTGTGTTTAGTGTGTGACAGAGCTGCTTATGACATAGTAATGATGTATAAAGTGGGTGTGACCCGGTTTCCACAAGCACAGGACTTCATACAGCTTTCCTTCAGTTGTAGCTGGCTGCCAGGTCAGTGCCCTGTCCCCAGATACCCCACTGCAAGTGTCTGCTGATGGCTTCTGAGGTGGCTCTGGGTGTCTCTGGGTCCATGTTGGTTTTTCCAGCCCTGTGTTCCAGCCTCCTTCCCCAGCCCACTCACACCTGCCACTGCTGCCCTTGGGGAATAAAACCTGAGGAATTTAACTGTTCTTTCCCTCCTGCAGGAGGGAGCTGAGTTATCCCGCCAAGCTTGAGTGAGCTCTGCAGATTTGGGACAGAGAATTCCCCCTTCCACTCTTTCTGTGCATTTCACTGTTACAGCAGGGTTATGTGGTTCACACTCTAAGTAAAGAGCTAATTTCTTTCTGGACCCAATCTGAGTTCCTTCCCTGTGGAATAATCCTAGGAATGTGTCACTGCAGTCTTCACAAACACTGCTGGCCGTTGCTGTTTACATGTGCTGTCCCCTGTCCCCAGCGCTGGCAGCACCAGCACTCCTCAGGGGAGGAGGAAGGAAGGGCTTTGTGCAGTAAAAACTGAACAAAAACCACAGCAAGACCATAAAACATGTTTTTTTCCCCCCACTAAGAATTAATAAAAATGGATTTCTGTGCATTTTTTCAATCATTCAGATGATGATCTTTGATAAGTACTTGACCAACAAGCAGTGGGTGCTGGATGAGAGCTCAGGGAGCCTCATGTAACCTCCACAAAGGGCTGCCCAGATAAACCAAGGCTAAATTTGGGCTCACACCACTGTAGTTTAGCTTATCTTGTCAGCTCTTGTACTCTTTTCAGCCAGTCTCAGAGGAATTTTTTTTTAATTCCCTTTTTTCAACGAATTCCCTTCTTTCAATGGCATGGCATTTTTAGGGGCTTTACATATGATTTATTTAAATATATAAATATATGTAATATATATATAAATAAATATATGTAATTTTTATATAATGTATAAATCCATGCCAGATGAAGTCTGCTTGCAATTCCTTTATTTCAGGCACATTCCTATGCATATTTAATAATTTTATGGCTGTGGCTGAGCTGGTGAGCTGTGTGTAGGAGTTTGGAGTCAGGCTGTGTCCTTGCTCTCTGGGCTGGGAATTTTTGAGTAATAAAGGCAGTTGTGTTCAACTTGTGAAATCACATTAAGTGAATTTTACCGCCTTTATTTCTTTCTGTTTGTTTAGTGGTATATGCACCCAGCAGGCCAAACCTAGGAAAAAGTGATTGCAGAACCAGTAAAATCAGCTGGGTGTTGAAATAAGCAGTTTTGCAGCATTCTCGCTCGTGGTTTTTTTCCTTCATTTCAATGTCATGTTTTTTCCAATGGATGACTTGTGCTTAAAACCTTGGGCCTCAAAGTGGTTGTGAGGCTTTTTGTTGTTTTGTTGGGAGTTTTAAGGACATTTTTAATGATTGTGTCACAGATTTTGTCAGCATTTTTGAGGAGCATTTCCAGGACACTGTAATTGGTAGGACACTGTAATTGGTACATGAAGTAGGAACTAGTTTGTGTAAATGCTGCTTGAATTACAGCACAGCTTTTGAAGTCTTGACTCTTTGAGGTTCTGATCACCTGAATTTTCAGGAAGGAGTGTGGCATTTAATTTCTATAGCAGATTTTTGAGCTGGAAAATTTTCGGCTCAATGGCCGTTTATATTAAAGTGAGATTTAACTATAGGATTTTCTTGGAAAATACCAATAAAGGCTGGGGGATCAGTGTAAAACACCAAAGGTCAAGTTTTCAGTAGGCTCTTGTGCTGTTTTTAGCTTTTGTCCCTGGACATGTTATAAATCACTTCTGGAAATAATTTAGGAATTACTGAGAAGAACTTCAACAGCCTTGAAATTGCTGTGAGGAGGAAACATCCTGTGCTGAAGCAGCCTTGAAAGAATGGCATCATGTTTCTCCTTTATTGTTGATGCTGTGTTTGGGGGCAGGCAGGGGATTTGTGTGGTTTGAGGTTCCTCAGCTCAGGTTTAGGTATTGCTCTCTTGATACTGGATCTGCTTTTAGCTCCAGGGGCTCTCCCTCCCCAGCATTTTTTGGCCTGGATAGTGAGATTTATTTACTGGAGTGTTGTGGTATGTTTAACGTGGATGTTTGTCCATAATGCCAGTGGCTGTCATGTTTTGGGATAAATGACTGACTTTCTGAGGATTTAATTGACAAATGCTTCATTATAGCTTCAAAACGCTTAATGCTCACTGTATGTCTGTGTTGGGGGAGACACTGAGGTACAGACTGTTAAATGCAGTGTCTGTGTCAAAGTATTGGAAATCTAGGTGCTTATTCTTTGGTTTATGCAGAAAAATCTCATAACTCCTCATCTGATGCACCACGGACATTTTATTCCCCAGATATCAGTTGGGTAATGTCAACTTTCCATTATTTGCGCTGTGATTTCCAATAGTTCCTTTTTGAAATTCAGCATAATTCCCTTGTTTTTTAAACAGTAAGGATTGTGGTGACATCTCAATTTAAAAGATAAATGCCTGCCTCTGGGGAGTTCAGTTGTCTGAAAACACCTTTAAAGTTATGTGAGGTTTTTTTTCCTCCAGGTGAAAATGCTCCCTTCCTTTGTTGAAAGTTGGAATGAGCGTGGCAGGTCATGAATTCTTGGGGAGGATGGAGGGACAGCCTTTGTGATCCAGGGTATCTGCAGGGGTGGTGACACCTGGGTCATTCAAGTGGCAGAGCAAAACCTTGTGAACAGGCGGGTCGTGGATATTTTAAGGTGCAGCGGTGCAGCACTTGAGAGCAGCCAGAGATTTTCAGTTCTCGGTGTCAGATGCAATCCTGAGCAAGGGTTTAATTCAGAGGCACAATTTTCAGCCTGAAATCCATAGTGGATTTTTTTACTGCATTTATCTCAGGCTTTTCCTTCATATGGAGACTGATCTGTACAGAGATTTCTTCATCCAGTAATTCTTTGGGAGCCCTCTGTGACTGCCCGCCTGCTTTTTTAATGGGGAAAAACTCACGTAATGTTTCCCTAGATAATTTTGTTCATTCTTCTTGTGTATTACAGTGCCTAAAGCAATTTAATAGGTAACATAGTTTGAGGTTTGTTTTTTTTTTCCTCTGCTGTAACCTTGGTGTAATTTGCCATGATAATTGCTTTAGAAGTTTACAGATGACAAACGTGTCTGGTTGTAAGTGCACACCTGGCTTAGCTGCTTTGAATAAGGTTGGACTTGGTCTTGGAGGTCTTTTCCATCCTGAATTTTCTGTGATTTTAACAGGGTAGCAGACACTTTCTGATGTGTATCCACGGTGCTTGGGATAGAGCAGGGCATGTTGATGATGCTCAGCTATAATGCTGGGCAGGGTTAATGAAAATCACCTCACAAGAAGCACCTGGACAGCATTTTCTCCAATGGAGGCAGCGTTTGAGGAGCCTAGAGGCAGCTCTGGAGGTTGGGATGCAAGGGTTTCACTGAAGAGGGCAGTTTGATCACATGCAAGGTAATGGTTTCAGTTTGTATTGTCTGTTGTCCAGATTTTTCATCAAAACAATTGGTTTTTTTCTATAAAAACAGTAGGCTTGTGTGCAGCCTTTAATTTTGTCATGCAGCCTGGTAAGGTGTTCCTGTTTAAAACTACTGTGAGCCTTTTCTTAACCTCCTGTAGATTCTACCAGAAGGAAGGGTGGCAGGATGTGATCCTCCTACTCTTCTAGGCTCCCTGATAAACTGTGCTCCCAGTGAAGTGGCCAGTCCTAAAATGGTATGTAAATATTCTGCTCTTGCTGTGGAGGCAGATAAAGGGAGCAAATTGTCCTGAGATATTCAGCTTACGGTCTGAATAAGGGGAGAATGAGTTGGACAATAGGGATTATGTGAAATCTGTATTCTGTACCTTTTTCTTTGAATGCACAGGATGAGTAGAGCTCAGAGCAGCCCGGTCTAATGGAAGGTGTCCCTTCCTGTGGCAGTAGATGATCTTTTAAGGTCCTTTCCAACCCAAACTATTCTATGATTTTTAACAACTGAAGTTATTAAATTGGAAAGTATGTTTTTACATAAATAAGCAGGAGCTGCTAGAACTGTTCACCCTGCTTCTATTTAATGGTGAATATTCTGTTGCATATCCAGGTGTATCTTGTCAGATCCCTACTGTGGTCTCCTCATCTCCCTGAGTTGGTTGTAATTTGCATAACATGGTGGAACACTGCCTTTTAAAGGCTGATTAATATTTGTGTGAGTCAGCAGGGACATGAATGGTGGGTGGTTCTCAGCCCACCAGGAAATACTTCCACAGCTGATAAAAGGTGAGATGTTAATTGGAGCCAGCTTGTACGGATGGCATTACTTTAGCCTTGTATTAAAATGGTCTGGAGACTTGGATTTTAGGGGGTCACCCAAACCACTGTTATAAAATGAGCTGGGTTTTCTTGTCTGCCTCTTGTTGGTGTTTAGGATAAAAGCTGGTTTATTTATCCATGAACATGGAAGAACCTTAGAGTTTTGTGGAATGAAGAGATTTCACTGGATTGCTGGGATTGCTTTACTACCATATACAGAGGTTTGTCCCCTCATTTTCTTGCCTATCTGGGTAATAAGCTCAGCTGATTAATCTGAAGATTTCTATGTTAAACCAGCTTTTCCTTAAACAGAACACTCAGAGCAGGAGGCACCTCACTTTTCCAGCTCTGCTCCCATCAGGTAAAACTTGATGCCATTTTTCTAATCCTGGGGTTAGATGTCTTGGGCAGTTAAGAGAAAAAAATCTGGAATGTGGTTGGAGCGACCTTACAGCCATCATTTGGGACCAAGTTACAAGTGGCAACTTGTTGGCTTGTTAGATTTTAAAACAGTGAACTTGTACTGGGAAAGCGAGATTTTCATATCCCATGCCTTTGGGAACAGTTTCCTAGAGTAAGGTGAAGACAGTAAATTTGGAAATGCTTGTTTTTCTTTTGGTTTCAAATGCATGCCTGTAACTGTTAAGTTCAGGCTTTTAGCTTATAAATAGTATTATTTGTTGACAGTGTGACCTGCAGTATGGTAAACCCCCGTCACTGCTGTGAATTAAGTGGAAAGGTCAGCAAAGGCAATTAAAAATGTGCGAGAATTACTAAAATAAAATATCTGTTGAAGTTGCTGCGTCCCTTGAAGTGTTCCTGGCCAGGCTGGACGAGGTTTGGTGCAACCTGGTCTAGTGGAAGGTGTCCCTGCCTACGGTGAGGAGTGAAATGAGATGATTTTGTAGGTCCCTTCTAACCCAAACCATTCTGGAATTCTGTGGTGGCTGTCAAAATTCACTGGCTCCTTGACAGGGAATGAAAATGTGGGTGCTGGAGAAGAAATTCCAGTGTTGTTGGGATTTAGCTTATGCAAATGTCTTGTGGCATTTGAAATAAATTTAAGGGGAAAAAAACCCCCTCCTAGACAGAGCTTTTGATGATGCTACAGGGGTAGTGGGGCTCTGGTTTCCTTGCACGGCCTCCATAAAAATGCTGGATGGACTGAGTGCTAAAAATACATCCTTAACCCCACAGCAGTAGTTTGTGTTGGCCTTCCTGGAGGAACGAATCCCTTTAATTAGTAAGACAGTGAAGTTTATTTTTGGGTTTGCTTTGTTTTCATTCTGGGATGTGAACTCTTTTGCACTGCAGCTTAAAAAAATATGGAATGCTGTAGCTCTACCGGGGTCTGCTCCAGCTGCTGGCAGCAGCTGCAGCCTGCACTGTGCTCCTCGTCCCCCTGCCCGCCTTTGCCTGGGAAAAAATAAATCCCTTTAAACGGGGAGGAGGAGCCAGAAATTGTTTTGATCTGCCCCAGTAGCTGCCTTGATGTGCTAACCACACTGTGTATATGTGATCCTAAGGACAGTTGCCCTGGCTTCGTGCAGCTCTTGGGAGCTCTGTGGAAAGGGCAGAGCTGGTCCCTTTGGATTCTGGAACTGTGCATTCAGTGTCATGGTCCTGCTGCTGCTTTTGGGGTGGTTTTTTGAGATTTGGAGACCGTGGCTGTTTGCATTCTGTTTTCCCCACTGTACTGCTTCCAAGTGGCTGTGTTTTATTATGGATTTAAGGCTGCACTTGGTTGTGTTAATTATTTTCTTAAGAGCGTGTGCTGGTGGTATTGCTGGAGTAGAGGCTGACACCCTTCTTGCTGGCTTTAAACTCCATTTTAGATATTTATGTGGGTTTTTTGGTACTTTTTTTTTTTCCTAACATGAAAAGAATTTTTTATAATGAATTTCAGTGACTGATGGGGTTGAGTTTACCTGAGGAAGTGGCACAGAGGTGACAAAGAATATAAACTGGCCTCCAGCTTTCCTTTCTCAACCCATATAAAAGAAATAGGAGGTTGTAGAATCAGGAGGGAACAGAATTTGAAGGGAGAGTAATTCTTTAAGTGTTTGGATGCAGAGGTTTAGCAGGGACTTGGTTTACAGCGTGGTTTGCTAGAGGTTGCACATTATAGGTCAAGATACAGCAAGAAGGCTTGTGCAAAAATAGCTCATTTTTTCCAAATTATCCTTTAATAGGCCTCATTTGCGTGTTGTAAAATAGCAAGTATGAAAAGCAGCAGAGCCAGGGCTTTAAGGACAGAGGTGTTTGGTCTCATAGGTGAACAAAATTGGTTTCTGATTACTGGGCTCTGTACGGGCTTCTTTAAAGGTATCGTTTCTAGTGCAGTCCTTTGAGTTTAAAGTATGTGCCTGAGGTGATGTGAACCTGCTGAAGCTTGGAAAACACACTTGAGTTTCTTGGCTTCATCCTGGAAGCACAAATAAGAGCGTAGCCAGAAGGCAGGATTTTTGCAGAGACCCACAACAGTCTGATTGTCTGATTCCTGGGTTGTTTTGTTTTTTTTTAATGTCATATTACCAGTTTTGGCAAAGTAAAGATTCAGCTTTATAAGCCTCAAATGGAGAAGGATTAACGAAGGGATGTTTGCAATAGTTCTGTGTTGGTTTAGATCTCAGGCGTTGCAATAGTTCTTCAGGTGCTGTGGGTGCTGGATGGATGGGTGAAGGGTGAGGAGGGAGGGGAGGAGAAGCCAAAGGAGTGATAGGGAATGGACTTCGGCATCCCAGCGGTTTTTCTCTGCTTCTGGCTTCCTCCAAACCTGTAGCTTTATCTGCAGGGGAGAGCTGAAAGAGGCTCTGTGTCACAGCCACCGAGTCTAAAGTTCATGTGAGCAATGTTCTGGGTTTCCAAAATAAATACTTTGTCCCTGCACAGGTCCTGTGTTTTCCAAAATGCCTGGTGGTAGCAGGTGCTTTTTAAATAGGAAGCTGTGGGAGGAGACTCTTTCCTAATGGAGCATTTAGTCACATATTATCTTTTCTAACTGTTATTAACTGGTTTTAAGCAGTTTTCAGGCAAAAGGTGCTGGCAGACCTGAGCACTCACCTGCTTGCTTGGCTTTCTGTGGGCTTCGGGATACATCCCTGGCTCAGCTGTGCAGTGCTAAGTCCCAGGTTTTTAGTCCTGGTTTAATGTTTTGGTGGTCTTAGAGGCTCTTGGGCAGCAGGGTAATGAAAGGGAGTAAGCAGGTATTGGTCTTGTTGCAGGAAGATAAGAACTAATTGGGCAGCTGAAGCGCCTGAGGTGAGTCTGCGCTGCTCAGGTGCGCTGCCAGAGCGGAGTTGCCAGGGGGAGGGAGACAGGACAGGGAGAGCATGCAGTGCAGGGACCTGCCTGTACTGGGAAGCTTTGTGGGACCATCTCCTCGCCCCATGAGATCAGGGAGACACTCTCGTCCACACAGCCCACGTGTTCCCCGCCCCACTTTCTGCTTTAGGTTCTCCATGTCGGCTCTTAGGAAATCAGCCTTTTTCTTGTAGTGGATCTCTGCGCAACTGAAGGAAAATGGGCCCCCTTTGCACTGTTTCCTTGTTGCTGTAACCAAGGGTTTTGCACTGGTTCCAGCTCAGCATTGATTCCCTTTGAGACCATGCCTTGGATTGCGTTAACTTTTTTTTTTTTTTTTTTTTTTTGACATCTTCACTAAAGCTTTGTTTAAACAAGTTAGATGTGCATCAGGCTAATAAATATAAACCCCGACAGATTATTCCTGCTGGGCCGTTCTCTGGAGAACAGTGTCTCATTTGTGTATTTTCCACTAATCATCTCCAAATCTTGCATGGGTGATATCAAGTTAGGGAAAGTAGATTTAGGATTACATATGGTACAGTCAGGGAAAAAGAGGCTCTGTTTTGACAACCAGCACAGCAATCTGGGAGACATGACTCCAATTCTAAAAAATGTTTTCAGAAATGTGTTGCATAAACAAGTCATCATTTCCCTGGTGGAGAGGGGAAATGTTTTTCTAGATGTACTTCTGTACAAACCTTCTGGACCCGTTTTCTGTAGCATTCAGTTAAAAGTTCAATCTGAATGGTCAGATGATGTCAGAGCGCAGATTTGGGTTCACAAGCAAGGAAGTTGGGCCATGAGCTGATTTGAAAGTGGTTGAACTTGTATAGTGCAGGTTTTGGCACATGGGTGCTGTGACTGCCTCGGGTGGCCCAGGGCAGCAGAAGAATAAAAAATCCTCGATGGCACCATCACTGCTTTGCAGGTTCTTTGGGAGGGGAGGGGTATTCTGGGGCTAGGAAGCGTGTAGGTTCAGCTGAGTTATAGGATCACACCCATTAAACCATGTTGGCTTCACTGTGGCTGCCTGGGTGTGACGAGGGGTAGAGTTTGCCTCTGTCTGTATTAATCGCACTGTGCATCCAGCGAGCTGGAATTGAGAGTAAGGTCTATAGGTGGTTGGATAAATGAAGCATTGGGAAGGGCAGACTTGGCTTTTATGGGGAAAATCATAGCTCACATTTACCTGAGTTCTATAGGGGAGGACAAAGGAAATGCGTTCATTTTGATTGCTCTCGCTAAAGACTCAAGCTGAGCTGCCGTCAGATAAGAGCGAGGGTCCTCTTGCACATAAAACTTTTTTAAAAGTAGGAAATAATGTCTAGGAATTAATAATTGATTTTTTTTGGCGTGTGCGTTGAAAAGACCCAGCAGCAAATCCTGGAGGAATCTGCTGCAGCCTCTTCAGGTTAAGATACTGATGAATGCCCAGGGAAAGCAAAAACCAGGAGCTGGTTATGCGCAGCTGCAGAAGAACTTGGTGTTGGTTAGTGATGGACGTCCTGGTGGCTTGAACTTGGTGTGGGGAGAGTAAAAAGGTGGTGAATTTGGTCCAGGCAAGAGCAAACCCCCTTAGGAGTGGGGCAGCCATAAGGGACCAGCATGAGAGAGGAGGGGGAGGTAAAGATAGAGTCACTCTTCTTTATCCCTTCTTTCTTAAGGATTAAGAAGCACGTTGTGAAATTGGTAAGAGGCAGATTAAAACCCATGCCAATAGTTTTCCCTTTTGTTATAATCCCAAAGACAGTTCAGCTGCGAGACCCTGTAGGACCTTGTCAGTGTCCTTAGCAGAGATGCACAGCTTTGAGTAAAACACTTGAAGAGTTGTGTTTATGGGAAGAGGCTGCCTCTGTCTGAACTGCTTGTTCACAGAATCCCAGGATGGTTTGGGTTGGAAGGGACCTTAAAGATCATCCCATCCCACTCTGTGCTGTGGGCAGAGACATCTCCCACTATTCCATCTTGCTGCACGCCCCATCCAACCTGGCTTGGACACTTCCAGTGATCCAGGGGTGGATCTCTGGGCACCCTGTGCCCAGAGAATCTCAGGATTCTCTGGGCACCCTGTGCCAGGGCCTCCCCACCCTCACAGGGAACAACTCCTTCCCAATATCCCACCTAACCCTGCCCTCTGGCAGTGGGAAGCCATTCCCTGTGTCCTGTCACTCCAGGCCCTTGTCAGTTTTTAGTCTGGGATTTGGTGTCTGCCACTCTCAAGTGTTTGCACTTCTGTCACTGTTCTGTTGAGCACGTCCTGATATTTCTATTCTCTCCTTCTTCCTATACCCTTTTTCCCCCAAGGTGGCTGTGGTTTTGCTCATTTACTGCCATCTGCTTCATGTTCTGCTGCTTAAATTTTGGTGATGCTCAGGTGTTACCCCAGAACAATCTCCTTTGTGGAATCCCAGTGGTGGGAATCCTGTGCAGGCTGGCTTACTGTGTGTGCTTGGGTTTTATTTACTATTGCTTCTAGAGCTGTGTCGGGGCAGGGTCAGGCTGGGGATCAGGGAAAGGTTCTTGTCCCAGAGGCTGCTGGGGCACTCCAGGCTCCCCAGGGAACGGTCAGCGCCCCAGGCGGACAGAGCCCAAGGAGCTCTCGGGGATGCACAGGGTGGCATTGGTGGCGTGTCTGGGCAGGGACAGGGCTTGGACTGGATGATGGTTGTGTGTCCCTTCCAGCTCAGGATATTCCATGATTCAGTTTTCTTCTCTACCAAGTAGTCACCAAGTTCCCCTGGGTAATTTTTTGCCCTTTTTTTTGAGCCGTTCTTACCTATCTGAAAAGCTAAGAGTCTTTTCAGCCTGCCCAGGAAAGCCTCTTTAATTTTTTTTTTTCTGCATCTCTATTGTGACTTCTTGCCAGATAAATCTGTTTCTATATTCTTTCAAAATGCTCTTTTCCCCCCACTTCATCTTTTTTAATTTATCCTTTGACATCGATTCTTCATGTGCCAACTGCAGGAGCTGTCTGTCCCTTTTCATCTTTGATGCTTCTCAGGGAGGTTTCTCATTAATATTCAGATCTGAATAAGAAAGCTAATTCCTCGTTTGTGTCTGTAGTCAGGAAAGGCAGCCCAGGCTAGGGTTTTTGATGAGTCTCATTTTGGGTACTTTGGACATTCTTGCTGGGATGTGGATTTTCCCTCCTGCCTGTCTTGAGTGTGACTTGAACAGCTTGAAACTTTATCTCCAGATTTTCACTGAGTTCTGCGTGGGATCATCTTTCCTGTGCTGGCACTGCCCTTCCCTTGAGACAGGAGATGGGAGAAAGCAGACGTTACCTCTGACACTGCCCTGCTTTTGGGCAGACCCAACAAAATCAGGCATTTACCAAACATTCCGTCTCTGGTGCCTTCTTTTCCTTCCTGGATTCCACTACTGCTGTGGTTCTGTGTTTAGCTGAATCTCTGTGGAGATTTGGCCCTTAGGAAATACTGTTTATTGCCTGAAAAAAAAGATGTTACTCCACTGCACTGCAGAGATGATAGTTTCCTTTCCTAGTTTTATTGGAGGAGGGAGCAGTTGTACTACAGGGATGCTTTCATTTTCTCTTTGTCTGCTTTTTATATCCCTTTCAGCCTCTTGGTGGGGTTGTCATTGCCTGTTGGAAGAGGGGCTGGGCCAGCTTTCCAATGCCATATTTCTTTGAGGGATGTGTTAGGCAACGTGCATTTGATTGGAATTGAGTTGTATTCCTGACTGTCCTCACTCAGAACATCCCTTGCTGATGTGCTCTGTGCTTCTCCTGTGGCAGAGCTGTCTCAGGAGAAAACTGTGGTTTCATCTGTGGGATTTTAATTTCTCTTGCACTAACTCTGTGTGTCAGCTCCAGAACCCAACCCACTGGGAAAATACAGGGAATGGGAAGTTTTTGCAAGCTTACAGTCAAAATATCTGCTCTGTTAGGTTTTAGGATTTTATTTTGTGGCATGGGGAGGGTTAGGATAAGTAGTCAGGGTTGGAGCTACGTTATATTTAAGGGCAAAACAAATAATTTGGTGGTGTTAGATGTAAAACTTTGTGCATGAGATTGGATTTGGGAATATACTTGGATCAATTATCCATCATTCCTTTTGTAGGAAGCATGTAGGAAGGGTTATCCCTAAGGAGGTAACATCTCTGCACTCACCTGAAAGCTGTGTAGAGTGACTGTAGATGTGAGAGAGAGGGGGAATATTAACAGCAGCAAACCGTTGAAATAATTTTGATTTCAACAATTTGAAAATTGAAGACAGACCCCAAATGCCATGGTGAGAGCCAAGTGCTCTCCAATTCCCAAGCCCAGGAGTGTATTTTGGGAACGGCTGGCTCGCTTGCTGAGGAGCTTGTGCAGCTCTTTGCATCCCTGGTCCTCCTTTTGTTTCCATGGCAGCACAAAGGATAACGCTCCTGCTGCAGCTGCCAGATGCTGCTGGAAGAGAGATTACAGCTTTGACCTAAATATCTCTTTAATACAGTTCTCAGTTACAGGGAAAGGTTTTTCAGATGTTGGTGATACGGGAGGCTCTGATGAGCGTGGGCTCAGGTTCCTGATGCCTTAACTGCTCTAAGCTCAGCCTCGTTTTCCTGTTTATAATTAGGAATTAGGTATGGCCAGCGATAAATCTGTCCAGTATCAAACATTTATGTTGGAGCTGGAAGAGCTCGTTGGGGTTTTAGCTGTCCTGACAATGCTGGCAGGGGATGGGAGGAGCCTTAAACTGACAGCTCGTGAAATCCCTCTGGTTTTAGGGCTGTAATTGAATTGCTCTGTGGCAGTTTGGTGACTTGTTCTGCAGTGTGTATATTGATGCTGTTAGTGAAGTGTAAATACAGCATTGTGCAGGGATGGGATGTGGTTCCCAGAGTCTGGCTGGAGTTCCCACCCGGAGGAGGGCAGGGAGCTGCAGTGCTGCTTTTTGCCTAAACTGCCTGAGAATTACAAATTACGTATCTGCAGTTCAGGAAGGAAAAAAGGGACTGTTTGGTGCTGGGTGGTTGCAGCAGTAATTCCTAACTGGCATACATTGGAAAGCCATAGAATCCATGATTCTATCACACTGAGTAGGGAGGAAATAAAATCTTAAATCATCCTGGTATTGCTGGTGCTGGTTTTCTAAAGGTTTTGTTTGTTACTGCTTTGTAGTTATTGTTTGGTGTAATGGAACAGAGTGAATAAGCAGAAAGGACCCATGTAAGAAACTGATTTGAAAAACCCAAACACAAGAGATATAAAAATCCATAGAATTCCAGGGTGATTTGTGGTTGGAAGGGACCTTCAAGCCCGACCAGTTCCACCTCCTGCCATGGGCAGGGACACCTCCCACTGGACCAGGCTGCTGCTGTTTTCTGTTGGAACGGACTCAGTGCTTTGACTTAAAGTGCTGGGTTGGAGAGGATGTGCTGTGAGATTACCCCTCCTGAAAAATGCATGTTTTAGGAGGATCACAAGTCTCAACCCAAAAGCTACACATTTCCCTCTTTGCTAAGAAAATCATCACCTGAGCTTTGGGAAATAATTCCTGAAAGTGCTGTTTTGATACAGCTCCAGGAGAGAGATGTGTGGCCTTATCTGCATCCTTGTGGGCAAGTGAGAGCTTGTAGGAATATTTTCTGTACCTGTTCACTCTCAGGTTTTTATTTCAAAGCAGAAGAAACTATAAATATTGCTTGTAATGCAGAAATTATTGAAGGGGAGAGCAGCGTGTGAGGTGGCTGTTGTTACTTTTAACTTTATTCCCATGTTTTTGAGGATTCCTGTTCTTAGCAAAAAGGATCTTTAGCTGAGAGTTTCCAGAGAAGTCCCTTGGCTTTTCTATATTTTATTTATTTACAGCTTTTCCTCATTTAGAAGGACAGCAAAGTAACATTGTGATTGCTTGAGGGAAGCTCTTGCTAAGAAGCTTTCCAAGAATCATGAAAGATTTAAGTCCTTTCATGTCATCCTGTAGAAATATCTGCCTGTCCTTCCTTCACCACTCCTTTTGGTCAGGTTGCCATTGGGTTTCCATCTGGATCAGAGGGAGAGAAAGCTCTGAGCTTCTCAGCTTTTTGCTAGTCATGGGTGAGAGATTTGGGCTAAAAAAAGGGCAAAACAAGGTTAGTGGATCAAGGGCTGGTGATGGGCAGGCTGCTGTGCTGGCACTGGCCGGTGCTGTGTTAATATTGGGGCTGCCTAGGCTCTCCTAAATTAAAAAACAGACAAACTTCACTGGCTGGTAGAGATTTTCTCCTCAGGATGGACCCAAAGGATGGACAGGGTGGTGTAAATCTAATTGGCCTTGGTTAGAACCATTTTCTCAGAGGTCTTATTAGTTGCCTTGTTGCTGTTGCCCATGGCAGTAAATGGAGTTAATTTAGGAGAGGGTCTCCAGTGTAAAAACTCAAGGATAGGATGAACCAGACTTCCGGACTCTGAACAGCCAGGCCTTTCTGTGGTAACTGCTGTAATGGCTGGGAAACATTTCTGGTTTTCATGACTTCCCTCCCCTCTCCTGAATCATGGATGCTGGGATTGGCCTTGAGCCTGTGTTCTCTCATTAACATTATTTTGCTAATATTTATTTAGATTTTAGTGGTCATTCCGGGATTTGATAAGTCGATTTTTCCTTTGGAAAATCCTGAGTGGGGCTTTTAAATATGGAGTGTTGGAACAGACAGACCTCCTTGGAATCAATTGCTGTCCTTTGCCATGGAGGGTATGGACCTGGGCAAGAGCGGCATCAAACCCCAGGATTTCACTTCAGCGGGTGTTGCACCATCCCTGGAAGTGTCCAGGGCCAGTTTTGGACAGGGTTTGGAGCAACCTGGGGTGGTGGAGGGTGTCCCTGCCCATGGTGGAATGGATGAGGTTTAAGGTTGCTTCCAACCCAAACCATTCTGGGATTCATGTGGTGGAACCAGTGTCTCCTTCTTAGTACTGGAATTATGAAGGTTCCTCTGGATGGGGCCGACTTACTAAACTGAGGTTTTAAAGCAGCCAAGGATCCTCTTGGAGTTCGTGCTTTAGTGTAGTGGTGGAAACGAACACAGAAGAATTGAGAAAAAAAAATCTGAAGACTTCTGTTGTGGCAAAGTAAACTTTGCAAAGGAAATGCAGCTTAAATGATTTTCTTGGTGCATGTTTCAAAAAGACGCAAGTGACACTATGAATATTTGAAGCTTTTGATCAGTGATGCAGAAATGAAAGGAGCAGCACGTGCAACTGTGATTAATTATTGACAAAAGTCATTCCTTGCATGTGTGGAGTCTGTAGTGGGATGTGAAGGTTGAGTTCACTGGAATTCCAGAGCTGAGCAGTAATGCAAACAAGACCCCAGTTTATCAACTTCGTACATGTGGTTCTATTTATTATGCAAATCTCTTCCAATATGTTTAAATCCACATGCGGTGGGTGGGTTGCAGCTTCAGCAGAGGATTTTTGTGGGCTGCACAGTTTGGGCTCTGCATGCTCCAGTTTGATGGATCCAATGTTTCATACTGTAGCTGTAGGTTAGTTTTCTTTATTTAGGAAAATAATCCCCAAACCTGTTTGTGATATTCTGTGAGTATTTGACCTTTTCACCTTAACTTCTGTGGATCTTGGAATAAATCAGTCTTTCCTGAGGCATTCCTAGAAACTGGATTGGAGGGTGCTTACGTGTCCATCCCAAGGATGGCATACAAACATCACACTGCTGAAGAGACCAGGTGCTGTTTCATGCTGTGTTCTGTGTTTAGCTGTGGAAATTCCTTGTAAACATGCCAGTGTAAAGGAATCTCGTAGATCTCCTAATAGAAATTAGTTGTTTCATCTCATAGATCTCCTAATAGAAATTAGTTGTTTTGTGGTTTTTTTTTTAAAGGATACTGGAAGATGTTATGTAAATTAATTGCAAGTTGAGGATAATAGAAGGGGGAGATTTTAGTTTAAATTATTTTGGTTGAAGTCATAGTGTTGTTTGATTTTTGTTTGTTTGTTTGTTTGTTTTTAACAGGCATATTTTGACAATAAAATGGAATTTTAACTGTTCTCAAGTATTTTGGACACTCAAAACCTGTGTGGGGGCAGGAACCAAGGGCTTAGCAAAAAAGAGGAAGGTAGCTTTGTCAAGAAGTCTAGGACCTTGTCAAGTGAATTTTATTTTATTTCTAATCAGGATTAAAATGCATCTGTTGCCTATATTGAGGGTCCTTGAGACTTGATACAGTTTTAGAAGGTCCTAGTGTGAGGTTTTGGTGCATTTTGATGAAGGAAGGATCAAATAGGAATAAATCCACGTCCTCGGGCTGGGTGATCCTTCCTTTCTGCAGCTACCTACTTTCTGCTTTGTTTTTTGGCCTCTGTGCTTTTTGGAATTTTAGCTTTCATTGCCTCCCTGATTTTTCCTTTTGGAAAGCACAGGTCTTCCAAAATAATATTTCAAGGTTTTTATTATGGAGCAAAGCGACAGGATTTGTGATGTTCTTGTTACTCTTGTGCAGCTTACACTTTGGCTCGGCAGATTTTCTTGCAGTTCTCCAAGTCAGCAGCAGAGATTTGCTCACTCATCTTTTTTTAATCTTCCATGGTGATAAAATCCAGTGGTTCTCTTTTATGGGAGCTTGTTGACATTAATAGGGAGCTCTCACAGTTTGTTTTGCACACCTTAACCTCCAGGAGTCAGGGATAATGCCTGCCTGAGACTGATGGTTTTCCTTGACTCCTGAGAGTCTGGAGACGAGCTGAAACCTCCTCATCTCGTTCAGCCTTGGCTGCTCCTTCCCAAATCCACAGCAGCTCAAAGCAAACCATGAGAGTTGATAGTTTCCTGTTAGGGCAGTGAAATTTTTCCCAATACCCAATCTAAAGCTCCCCACTCCATTGCTCCCTGTCTGGGAAAATATTCCTTTCCACAGGAAGGTAGGAAAACATCCTAGAACAAGCTGTGGTCCCTTTGGAATGCCTTAATCATGAGCAGATCTTGCACGCAGTGCTTCCAAATGGAAATTGCTGCTTGTTTTGTCTCCCATCTCAAGTTACTGTCACCTGGGTGAAGTACAGAAAGGCCTTCCTGGAGGTTTTGATCCAGTGGGACTTCAGGTCGTGGAACACAAGCTGCATGACCACAGTGTCTTCTCTTGCACCAGGAATGCCAAAGGTTAACCCAAGTCTTCAGAGCATTTCACTCTGAGCCTTTGGTTTTCCTTCTCCTGCCAGAGAGTGAGTGGGAGGCAGCTCATACCTGTACCAAAATACTGATTGTTTCCCACGTGTTTCCATATAGATACACACAGGATTTCTTCACGGCTGAAATACAAAGGGATGTGCTACATAAAACTGGAGAAGGTTTCCTAATTCCTGGCTAATAGGTCTTCTTGGGATATTGAGGCAAAAGCAACATATTTAATAGAGATATACTGGAAAATGCAAGTTTGCTTTGTGAATGTTTTTAGGTAGGTGCTGGGAAAGCTTGGATGGTTTCTGAAGTTAGTGAGGGTTGCATCTGGAGTAGGAAATTGCCTTCAGTTTCTTTTACTCTCCAGATGAAACAGCCTTCCCCTCCTGCTGATGGGTGTATTGGAGGGGAAGCAGTGGCTTGGCTTAAAAACAATGTGGCCAGGTGCAACCTTCCACCTGTTATTTCCTGTGGCAGCAGGAATTGATTGGAAACCGGGATCTCGGTGCTGCTTCCTTTCCGTGCAGTTGGAGCTGATCTGCTCCATAGGAGCATCCTGTGCAGCACAGGCATTCAGCTGGTTTGCATGGTTCTGAAGGGGTTAAATCAGGATCCACACTCACTGTCTGTTTGCTTACAGCTGACCAGACCTCTATGGATGGAACAAAATTGTGAAAGTTTTTAAATACAGGGAAATAGAGCTTTATTTCTGTTCTTTGGTGTGGAATTGTCAGTGAGACTGGAGGCAGGTGCAGCCCAAAGAACTTAATTTCTGTGATAAATATGCCTTTCTTCAAGAAATCAACCCCTGCCCCAAAGTAGTTTTTAATTACTTTTGTAGTAAATGGCTCTGTGGTTTATTTCTGCTTAGAAGATGCTGCTGAAAAAATGGCATGTTTGAGGAATAAAGAGAGATTTTCCCCTGCCTAAGCAGGGATGTTCCCACTGACTCTGGTTGCTGCAGTTGCTGACATTAAGTGTGATGTGCAGTAGAAAATAACATGCTTTAGAACCAGCAAATTTTCTTATTTACCTGGGTGGAGAAGTTGCTGCAGATGGTGGCAGCTGCAGTTGGTGACATGTAATGTGACAAATCCAAGGCTTTTCCTGTAGGGAAGGAATGTGTTGTTGTGGATGGGAAATGGTTTAACCAGGTACACACTGGAAGAGCCTTTGCACAGCTCCAAGGGCCTGGAGTTAGTTTGAACTTGATGATGATGTGGGAGCACTTGCTGTTGAGACCAGATCCATGCAGAATGGGAGTTCCTGGAACTTTTTATATTATTTTCCCAAACCCCTGTTTTTTGTCATGTTGGACTGTCAGCCTCCCAAGAATCAGGCATGACCTTTGGTCTTGTGTTCCCAAAGCCGTGGCATGAAATTGTGTACAGCAGAGCATTAAATATCATGATCCTGATGTTGGGAATGTTTTCCTCTTTCACAGATGCCTTTGTAAATAGCCAGGAATGGACACTGAGCCGATCTGTGCCAGAGCTGAAAGTGGTGAGTTCATGTTTGCTCCTGTCTTGAAAAACATCCTGGAAATGTCACACACAAGTGGGGACCTTCCATGCTTCATTTGAGCTGCTGTTGGGAAAAGACGTAGAAAGCAGTTTTAATTAGTAAAAAATTTTTCGTCTATATATCTGTTATAGATTCACAGAAGGGTTTAGATTGGGAGGGACCTCAAAGCTCATCGCATTCCACTGCCATGCCATGGGCAGGGACACCTTCCACTTTCCCAGGTTGCTCCAAGCCCTGTCCAGCCTGACCCTGAACACTTCCAGGGTTGAGGCTATCTTTATGAAGATGATGTATATTCAATATTTATAATCGTACTTCAAAGGCCTCTCAGTATTTTATTGCTGTTTGAATTTGTTCTGCTCCAAGGAGTAGCTTCCAAGGGGGATCTTCTCAGCAGGGAAGTCTTATGAGGGCAGTGGAAGTTAGCAGCTGACACGTAAAGCTCATTTTATCTCTCCATATTAAGCTTTCATGATTTCTTAAAGGACCAAATGTCTATTCTCCCTCTCTTTAAAGAATTTCAACTTTTCCAAATATGAGTTGATAATAGTGTTTTATAGAGGTGAGAGAATCTGCCACACTTAACAGGATAAATGCACTTAGGCATTTTAATGAGAGCAAAGTCCTCTCAACTACAGTTCTGTGGCTGTTTTGATTTTAGCAGTGCTCAAGGTGAGTACAAGTAAAATCTGACAGTCAGTAATTGCCTAACACAGGGAGGGTCACCAGGTTTTGTTAAAATGATGCATCATTTGGAAGACCCCAAATACCTCATACAATGAAAAACCAGGAATTCAGGACTGGAAACTGTTGGTTGGATAGGAATCCATACTGTTAGCTGGCTTATCCTGGTTTTCCTTGCACATCCCTTTCCTCTCTCTTGAGCTCTGCTAATTCACAGCACCCACCAAGAAAATTGGAAATTGCAGGTGAGAGCAGAGCTGCAGGTACTTCATGTTGTAATTCAGAACATAAACGATTACCAAGCACCAGGTGATGGTCTCAGGGTACATTTTTCTCTTTTGACAGCCTGGCTGCATCGTGTGAATGCTTACCTTGGGTGTCTTGCCCCTGTGTTGTCTGAAGCAGGGGTGGGAAAACAGATTTCAGCTGCGTGGCTGCTACAGAGAATTGATTTGCAGTAGTCAGCATGCCACAAGATGGCTGTCCAAGGGAAAAAGCAGAACTTCTGCTGTTACAAAAATAATAATTTGATTATAGCACTGCAAATGATGGAAGCCAGGCAACACCAGCT
>WAAG01017064.1:0-17987 GCA_013390105.1 Tichodroma muraria
TTCCTCACAGCTTACAAACACCAACCATCCCAGGAGAAAGAGCCAGAGCTGGATCGCAGGCTCGGGTCCCTTCACCCTCCCCACCTGCATGAGGCGCTCCAGCTGATAGAACTTGCAGTGCAAATCTTCAAAGTTCTGTTTGAAAAGTTCCCTGAGTCCATAATCAAACATGATTTTGACCAGAACACTGAAAGCTTGCTCCTCAGGCATCTGCAAGACAGGAAAGTGGATTTAGCACCGAGCATTAAAACCTTTCACATCAGGTCAGCGTGCCTGAACCTCCCTTCTCCCTCTGACTGAAAGGCTGAATTGCCACTAGTTTTTAATCCAGTTTAAATGCAAACAAGAGTATGATCTCACAAAATGAGGTTAATGCTGCAAATGGCAGTTCAATGCCACCTCTCAATCACTCAACTAAAAGACATGAAGACCAAAGCAGTTTCCTGGTGTCTTTGGGCCAGAATTCATCAGAATCTGAATCTTACGGATTTTGACCAGCCTAACCCTCTGTCACCTATGTGAAATAAGGCAGAAGCAGTATTACTAGAGGATGTTAGACAGGGTCTTTCCCTCATTCTTAATGATATATTTCCCTTTTTCAATGACATTATTACATTTGATGTTTATTTATTAGATGACATTAAGAAGAGAGACCAGTAACTGCTAACAGAAGTTCCACACCTCACAACTCAGCACTGGTTTGGGAAGGTTCAATGTCCCTTTCCTGCCAAAAACTGAAGAAAAACTCAAAGCTCATCAGTGTTTTGACATTTTTCCCTGTCCTTAAAATTCAGTTTTAACATTTCTGTAGTCTGACTTCAGGTCAATTGCTGGTTTCTATAAAGGACAGAACATCCATCTCAAGTATTCTATTATTAATCTGCAGATGGAGTTTATTAAAACAGAAAACTTTGCTGAAACATTCCAAACTGCTACTAAAGGACTCGCAGAAACTTAATTTCCTTTTCTGCAACATTTGTTTTTATTATTTATTTTCCCTAGCAGCCACACTCCAAAGGCTGACTTCAAAGAGAATCAAATAAACTTATTTGAAATTTAGCTTTTCTTTAAATGCATACATTATTCCCAGAAGCCACAAGTATTGTTAAAGAGAGAACTCTGGAATAACACATGGCTCAGTCATGAGAGTGAATCTCTCTAAGGCAAGGGACCCATGACAATGAAAACCTACAAGCAAGCACATCTGTTTCAGTAAAAGCCTTAGGTAAAAAGGAAGTGTTGCCCTTCTCTACCTGATTCAGCGAGGAAATAAAGAATTAATTGCTCATCAAGGAAATATTTCAGATTACAGTTACAAAGAAGTAAAAGGTCGTTATCATTAATCACTTGGCTTTTGTTTCACAAGAATGGAGTTTACAATCTCTTCTGTATCCTCCCCTGACTTTACAACAGTATGGAAAATCCTCCCCTGAAGGCCAGACTTCCTCTTCCACCAAAAACTCTAGAGAACTCTTCATGCTCAGCCCTCTATGGCAGCAACAGGGAAAGAAAACATCAAAGCACTGCTGGGCTCAGGAAAGCTGCAGTTCCAACTACCCTTGCAACAGAAACACTGACAAAAAGCAGACGTTACTTTGAAACAGAACAGTCTATAAATATACAAATACAGATTTCTAATGCTCTTGTATTTCCCAAGCGTGAGTGAATCTAAAATTTTTGCTCCTGACAACCATAAATCTCTCTCTAGCTTCTGAACACACCAGCAATTAAAGGATATTACACTGATGAGATCACTTCTATCAACAGCAATTAAGTTTAAAAAAGCATAATACAGTTTTTTTAAAAAATACGAAGGTATTATTGTATCCTTCCCTAACCTCTCAAACCAAGAAGCACAAAGACCTACAGGACAACAGCCCACAGGCAGCACAGCCTGCACTGAGACCTAATGAACTGACATCCCTTCAATGTCCTGAATACTCCTCTGTGTATACAGGACATGGCAAACACCATCTGTATTTCTGACTGATTCCAATAGAAACATCTTATAAAAAGCTTAAATCTGACCTTGAAACCCCGTAACAAAAACATTTACAGTGTTGCCTTATACACAAATTCCATGCCTACTACTGCTCACGAGCAAGCCTGAATGGGAGGGGTCCTAGTACAGGAACACAAGGGCACGAATGAGTCCTTACAAACACCACAGCAAGTTTTAAACAATGTATTCTCCCCTGTCTAAAATCACTTTATTACTGACCAACGTATAAGTGCATGTGTGCCCTGCAACCCTATCAGCTCAGAAGTCTGTTCTAGACAAGTGGAGCAGTATTTATTCCCAAGTCTCAAACAGCTGAGGGTAAAGGCACCACTTACATGTAAGAGCAGCACAGCAGCGAGGAACGACTGGCCTTGGCAGTAGCCAATCTCTTCATCATACACAGAGTAGGCCTAAAAGAGGAATCAAGACTTTACTGGTACCTGTCTCAAGCTACCAAACACAAATAAAACAGAGCACTGCACTGAACACAGCTCCATACAATTCCCATGGATGGAGTGCAGCCACTGTCGTTCTAACAAAGGGAAAATCTGTATGACAACCAAACCGGGATACACAGAGGCAGTGGCTGGTTCCAGTGATAGCAGCACCAACGTTGCTGCAGCCTATTAACCCATTTATCTGAGTGCTTTTATCTCTAAACAGGTCCCACAGGGATGCTAGGAAGAGGGAGAAACACTAGGAATTCAAAAGAAAGTGCTGGAAGCTCAAACCGTTCCAGCTGAGACACATGAATACACTGAGCTGTCCATTTTTGCTTATTTCTTCCTTTTAATAATCTTCAGCGCATGCCTATGGCTTTATAACCTTTATGGAGGTACATAGTCATCTCCAGTTACATAATTTGTCCGGCTTGATCCAGGCTGACAGGTCAGGAATGATGTGAAGTCTTTGCACCAAACACTTCAGTGCAGAGGAATCCAGAAGGGCTTTAGGTCTCCTGTGTGAATAACCAGAAGCAGCCCAACAGCCACGATGGAGAACAGCCTGAGCACTGATGATGTTGAATACAAGTTACCAAAACCAGCCCAGAAGAATCTAAGGAATACCTTGCATATTTTGTACAGGGAGTCCTGGCCATCTCCCCCAGTATCTTTAAAATAATCATGAGCAGGGAATGTTCGATTGATGTCTCGGGTGATGGCACTGTCTTGTGGAGACTCCTGTCAGAAAAAGAAAATAACATGCAAATTAAAACACATCAAAAGAATATAAATTACAATATGCTAGGATTGAGACTTGGGAGATTAGCACCGGGTTCTGTGCACTGTTCTAAATTTAACAAGATCCAGTGTACCCCAGCAGAGCTGGCAGCTGCAGGTTACAGCTGGGATAGATCCGGGTACCTCAGCACATCTGGGGAGGTCAGAGAGCAGCAGCAGGAGCTCCCACACACATCCCATTTGTGTTCCTGGCCAGGGCAGTGCAGATGCAGCCATCCCTCAGAGGTTCCTGGATGGCAGCACTGCCCAGGCACGCTCCTGCTATCTCCCAGCTGCAGGAGCCCCAGTCAGCAGCTGTCCAAAATGCTGTCCCTGAGGTTCGGCTTGAGGAACCACTCCTCATCCCCTCCTCAGAGCTCAGTTAGAGAAAACACACGAGTATGAGTCCCAGGGAGTGTCACAGAGGAAAACACGGGGGAATGCAGGGACAGATCCCGTATGAGCTGGGATTTCAGCATGAGGAAAATGGAACTTCGCTCTCTGCATCACTCTGACACCATCACTTTCAGATGCCTTGGACATTTGGAAAGTTGAACAGTGAAAAAAAAAAGGGGGTTAATCTATCCAAATAACCCATGCTTCTGCTAGGCAAATGGAAAAAGAGGTAAAAGATGGTAAAAAACTACACGATGTAATCAGTGTAAGGAACATTCAATACGGCTTGTAGTTCTTTTTCTTCCCAAAATGATTTTTCAAACAACAACAACAACAACAAAATTACCACAGTATGCTTCATTTTCTCTTCCGATTTTAATCCAAGGTTAATGCTCCTCTCTGGGGCTCAACACAGACATTTCATTAGGAAAGCATTATGCTGCTACTAGAATCAAGACCAGATTGTTTTGGAAATTATATCAAAAGTACTATTCAGCATTCCAATTTGATAATAATTAACATGGTTAAGAGGTCGGTCTCATTATAAGAAAATCAGAAACAAACAAGATCCAATGCTCAATAAATTTCATATAAATAAACACCTTTTAAGTCGAAGACAATTATGCTAATGGCTGGCTGTCAACTTCGGCTGGTTTTGTGAGCAGGGAAAGACAAAGCTCAGAAACAATTCTGCAAACTTTAAACATGGGAATACAGACTTCATGATAACTTTTAGTTTCTTACAGGTTTGCAAGACTGCATTCCAGTGAAGTACTCCCAGGAGCACAGGTTCTGGCCACCACCAGCAGCATCCGTGGTAGCACACAAGTGCCTTTCCTGAGAGTCATCTGTGTTCTGCTGCAATGGCAAAATAATCTCAAATCCACTTGCCTTTTAATCCACTTATTTAACAGCAGAGACTAAAGCATCTGGTTGGAAACTCTTAAGAGAGGATTCTCAAACAAATCACTCATTATGGCTAAAGAGAACTAATTAGTGGCCTCTCTGGCTTTGCGTGACTTGCTCAGCTCTTGACTCCTGTGCCTCAGTACAATTCCTCAAGCAATCCAGTGTGAGTTCCTGCAGCTGAAACACAGCTTGGGGAGAGAAAAATCAACGGAAATGATAAGGTTTAAAAAATGTTTTTCAAACCGTGGCTTTGAAATCTCCCCATTAGTACAAACTGCTGCAATCCAAGCATTGTGTAACCTTTTCTTTACTCCTATTTTTATACCTTGCTGTGAGAATTGGCTCAATGGGCAATTTCTCATGCTTTCAGGGGACTGGGAACTGAAGGAAACCCTTCTGAACCCACACCCTTCACAAACTGGGATTGAAAAATAGAAAGCTAAGAATGACAGGAAGAAAAAGAAAGTAATAAAGAAAACAGAGTGGAAACCAGCCATGAGAACTGAGGCAAGCGTAGTGAAGATTAAAATTCCCATAACAGTTTGCTGCTCTGAAGGAAAGCAGGAAAATGTAGATGCTCAGACTCAGAATATGCCCTTCCTCCCCCTCTTTTATGCACTTTAAAATATTAGGGGAGTTATATCGAAACCTTCCTCTCCAGTTGATTTAAACAGAAACTACGTGAGTAATTATGGAAACCAGGATGCAGTCCAGCTGGGAAAAGCCCATTTATTCTGTCAGGCTGCATATAAAAGCATATCGGTTCCCACCTCCCAAACCTGACACATTTTAAAGGTATTTTCCATGTATTTTCATGATCTTGCAGGGAGCATCCTATGATCTGCAAACCATATCATGCAGTTACAGCCTTGATCAGCATATTCAGACGGAGACTGTGTTACTTTAGAAGCTTTTTCTGTAGCTTAAGGCACAATTAAAGGCTTGGAAGAGCTGGAGTTCCCTCTTCCTGGGACTGATCTACTTGCAGTTTTCAGCAGCTCAGGTTTATTCCTCCTAATCCCCTACATAAACCCAAGAGGATGAAGAAGCTGCAGCAAAGAATTGCTAAAGGACAAGATTTGTGGTGAAAAAAATGAAATAAGAAACCTCCAGAGAACAGAGGAAGCTGCCTGCTGGAAATGGCTCATCACCCAAAGATCAGCTGCTGTCGAACCAGGCTCCTGGAGAAAATCCCCTGGGGATATGAAACAAACCCTGACCTGGACACAGGCTGGCTTCACCACAAAAATGGAGAAATGAGAGGGGACCAAACTTTAGGTTCCTCCTGCCCCAACCCCCAGAATGATTCCAACTGTGGAATCTGGCTCACTGGTGAGTTCTCTGACACACCCACCACCGACCCAAACTGCGCCTGACTCTCACTCCTGCCACGACGGATCCATTTCCACATTCCAGATATTCCTTAGGAAGGTCCCACTGACTTGCAAGAATTCTGCCACACGGTCAGAGATTACTGTGGGAAGGGTTTGGAGTCTCAGTCCACCACTGGAATTTTCCTTGCTTTGCCAGGGTGGGACCAGCACGTGGTGTGTTGCTGCAAGGCATGGACAAGCCACCCTGGAGTGCACCGAGCCAGGGACAGATTCCAGGAGATCCAACAAGCAGAGAGAGCCAAAATTCTGTGTAGCTTTCATGGGCAGCAGCAGGGGTAATATTACACGATGGGGATAAGTTATTTTGAGCAGATCTGTACATTTTAAGTACATTCAAATACATTAAATAGTCTTTTGACATTTATTTTCAGTGTTAGCAGGATCCTGTGCCACCAGGTCTATTTTGCAGGCTGATGGCATCCCCATAATTACTTTTATTAAGCAATATTTACATTCATTTTTACACAGAGTGCACTTCCTGCATTTGTCTTTGCCCAAACCACTGGAGAAGGTTTCGGTAGGAGGAATTACACCTGTTACTGGGACCTCAAGGAAGTGACACAAACCACACTTTTGGAGTAATGTACTTGTTAACTTCCCACAAGGAATGCTGCCTGCAGAATGTGTTACCTGGAGTCAGCACTTGCCCAGAACATTCACAGATAAAGAGTATTTGTGGAAAAAACCTGAATAATTTAGACAAATTTGGACTGGTTAGACACTGCAATTGGATACAATAGTGCATTGATACAGCATAGTTTCAGGCCAAATATGGCAATATAGTGCAATTCTAAAAATAAAAGTGAATCCCTTGTGATATCCAGCCCTTTCGCTCCGTTCGTTTCCTTTTAGGGCTCAAGTTTCCCACAGGAAAATTAAAGCGAGGAGTTTGCCTACAGTGCCCTGCAGCATGTATGGATACAGCATGCACACGGACCCGGCTGGAAGGTTCTCCTGCCCCTGCACTCACTGCAAGACTATTTAGAGCAATCAAGATAAGGGCAAAAGCCCCACCCAGGGCCTAGGAACACTCCTTTAGCAGCACAGTAACAGAAAAGTCATCCGAGACAAGCCGTGAAAACATGTGACGTATCATTTATTTCTTAAATGTATTTATGATCCATTCTGACCTTTCAAATAAAGTGTACAAGTGCATTTCAGAATAAAAAACTACACTCTTCACACAGCTCTGTAGAACACTACATTTCATCAAGAAACTTGAAGCAAAAACTTCCTATTAAACCACCCATGCATCCTTTGGCTACAATAATATCACTGATCAACAAGTACTGCTAGTCAATTCCGAGTTTCCCTTTAAAGAGAAGGAGCATCCTAAAATATGCCACCCCTTCCAGAGACCTCTCTTTAAAGAGAGAATATTAAATAAATTAGCTAGGCTTTTAGGCAAAACAGTAAGGCTACTTAGTACTGTTGATGCATGATCCATATATTTGGAGAACAGGCAATCCCAGGCTATGTGAAATGCGTCAACAGCCCTTGAAATTTTAGTAGTATCAAGATTACATCAATCCAGAACAAATGGCAGACAAAAATGTAACCAGTGGAACAATCACTGAAAAATGTGCAGTTTCTCATAGGATGGGAAGTGCTGATAACAGATTCAGAAAAGTGTTTATAAAATCCGCTAAGAACCACATTGACATTCTTAAAATTACATATTGTACAAAGCCCTAAACCCTGTGACTGTACAGCCACTGCCCTGTTAAACTGCTTGTTTGGGGATACATATACACACATATGTAAAATACACAGATATGCTCATTTGAAAGCAATCAGTTTAACATGGCAGTGACTGTACAACTCACAGCACACAAATATATATATATATATGTATGTACATCTACAGCAAAAGGGAAACAAGCCAAGAGATGTATGACACAGCTGGGGTAGACACCATCTCAAAAGGGAATAATATGTTTCTTGGAGTTTTAATAGCTCATAGCAAAATTACCTCTTAGAAATAATTATGCAAAGATTTAGAATCAGATATTTACATGCTTCCAATTTATCTAGTTCCATTTAATAATTAAAAATATGCAAGTATTATTTTAACTCAGTAACATTTGTAATTTTTGGCTCAACTGTAGTTTTTCTTAGTTGAAAAATCAGAAATGCCTATTAAAACCAGGGGGTGGAAGAACCCCTCTCCCCTGTATTTTAACAACAGTTCTGAGTTGGCACAAAACAGGTAATTCTGGAGCCCCAACATCAACTCTTCCTCAGCTGCCTCGTGCATGAGAACACCCTTCCCTTGTTTGAGCCAGAGCTGACCCAGCAGAGCCAAGGACCATCGAGGAGCCCACCCAGAGAGGCCCCCCTGTCAGAATAAACCAGAATTAGAGCCTCGAGGGTCAGACTGCCTCTAATTCACCTGTTTGCTTTTCTAATCTGCTTTGGTGCAGGTTTTTCCATAGTTCTTCCTAGGAGGGGCTCCACACTCACAGCTCTTTCTCATCTTTTAATACAAAACAATTTCCAGCATTAAAAGGTGCACAAAGTTCTTACAAACACACACATACACATTCTCACCTGTGATTTCATCTACTCTTGGCCTTGTACTGACATTCAGGAAAAAACTATCAGTTGGAACACTACTTGTGTAAGGAGCTGGATTGTCTCCCAAAAAAACTCCTTCTAACAACCTCTGACAATGTCAGATCTCCACGGAACACACCAGAGTAACCCCACGGGTGGCTTCTGCTGTACCAGCC
Organism: Tichodroma muraria; assembly: GCA_013390105.1. Lineage (NCBI taxonomy): Eukaryota > Metazoa > Chordata > Aves > Passeriformes > Sittidae > Tichodroma > Tichodroma muraria. The sequence goes on from WAAG01017064.1 coordinate 8,654, forward strand.
ACTGTGAAAGGTGCAAGCAGACAGGCAGGACACAGGGAAAAACGAGCATCACAGAGCCATGGAGTGGTTTGGGTTGGAATGGACCTTAAAGATCATCCACTTCCACCCCCTGCCATGGGCAGGGACACCTTCCACTCTCCCAGGTTGCTCCAAGCCCTGTCCAGCCTCACCCCGGGCACTTCCAGGGATCCAGGGCAGCCACAGCTGCTCTGGGCAACAGAGAGGTTTTGAAGTAAGATCACTCCACTGTATTTCATTCAGCAAAGCAACCTAAAAGCACATGCACGCAACAGCCTCCCATGCTCGTGGTTTAATTGTAAACAGCATGTGAAAAAAACAATTTAAAAAGGTACGAATACAATTCTGAAATCCCTGAAGACATACCCACGAGTATTAAGAACAGTAAAAAAGCTCATCATTAGCAATTGCAAACGTGTTTCCATCCTGTCGCATTCATTAGAGGAATACAAAATTGAATCTAGTGTTTACATGCTAGAATTACAATAGAAACTAGATTTCAAAGGTTACATATGGAGAGAAATGTATCAGCAGAGGAACTTGCAAAAGACTGTGCTGTACAGCATTTCTAAAGACATGAGTCTGTCAAGACAATACAATGATTGCAAATCCTTTCAGACAGTTCAAAAGCGTGGCTGGAGGTAATGCTGCTTTCTGTTCTCTGAAAGGATTAACTGCACCAGTATTTTTAGTAGGTTTCAATGACAATTTAACCTCAAGAAATACCTAACCCCTCAAAAACCGAGGTGATCAGAAACATACAGGTACCTTACAGCCCTCAGGTTTTATTTCTTTGTACATTAAACATCAATTCATTTGACAGCATCTACAGAAAACGCTTTAAAAAATGTTTTTTATGAAATACTTTTAATACTCAGTAATGCTAATATTTAAAAATACTTCACAGTGTGGTACTAATGTAACTTCATAAAACGAGCAACTTGAGTTCGCTAAAGCTCAAAGCCTTACATTATATTAAAATAGTCCAAAGATCCCACACACACACACACAGAATCACTAGCACTATAAATATACCTAAGCCACTTTAGTGCAAAGTCTGGTTTTGCTTCCCCTGACAAATCCCTCTATATTCCTGCCAGCATATTAAAACGTCATCCTTTACTAATCTAATTATTGATTTTCAAGGATTCATTTACAGTTGAAATCCCAGAAGAACTTTTTTTCAATTTACCATAAAAGTAATGACTTGGTTTATTAAGCATTTGATTGCTTGGTTCACGTGGTCTGTGTAACACTGAGAACGACTCGCATATGCACAGCAAGATTTGAGTTCATCTTTGTGAGGAGCCACTCAAATTTAATTCACCTTTCCATGGAAGGCTCTCCAGTAATGACCATCAGAAAGAAACCAAAGCTCTGAATTACAAAATTGCTACCCTCATCTTATAAATTCATAAATAGAAGTCAGAACAGAAAGTCTGGACCGCCTGCTCTGTTCCAACCCCCCTGTGCTGCACCTCAGGCCTCACGCACAGGCAGGTGGAGCCTTCTCTGAGTGCCTCCTTCCAAACATGGGTGTCTCTCTAAAGCCCTGCTCTGAACATCATCTATTGTAATGTGCATCCACTCAGAACTTCTTACAACTTCCCAGCCAGTAAAGCTACTGGTTACCACCCCACCAACAGGTCTGTCCCACAGGGACCTGGTGCCTCCTGGAGCAGGGCTTGCACATCCTGTGATCGGCTCAGGGATTGCAACACTCCCCAAAACAGCCTCAGGACAAAACAAAGATAACTTTAACAACTTCTGTTTCTCAGCTGAAACAACCACAAAACCACCAGCGTGAGGATCAGTTCTGACTGCACAGATTGCTGAAGGACATCTGAGATGTAAAGAAACAACCTGGACCAGGACACAGGAACATCACTTCTGTTCATGTATTCATTAAAACTCCTGCTAAAGCCCAGGAGATGCAAATGGCATGTGGGTGAGATCCACAGACACTGAATGCCTGCAGAGACAGACTGGGGCTTGTTTTCCACTCTGCAATGGGAAAGAACTGACAGATGACAGAACTCAATATTGTGTGGAGAACCATCAGCAAAGCTGCCTCTATAAGCAAACATTTCACCTGTCTAGAAAACAATGCCATAGGAAAAAAAAATGGAAAAGCTGACCAAAGAAAGTATATCCCATCAGATTAACTCCCTGTGGCTGGAACACCGCAGACAGACACCAGCAACACGGACTGACAGCACCTGAACTCACATGAGGGGCTGATCATCACCCCAGGGATGCAGGGAACCCCTCTGGGGTGAGTGTGGGAGACCCCAGGCTCAGAGGAGCTGCCTCCAGGGAGCAGCAAAGCAAAAGCAAGAAGGTTAAACTCCATATTTCAAATAAGTGTGTATTGTAAAGAAAATGAACCACATTAAATACTCCATTGTTTTGACCGACCTCCAGCAGATTTCCTCTCTTTGTTTCCATCGGCCACAACTTTCAGTTTCTTTCTCTAAACACAGCTGCACCTGGTCCTACACTTACTAAATTTCAATTTTGAAGACCCATCCCCTTCCAAAACTGTAACTTTAGTATTAAATGCCTTTGCTCGTGTGCAGAAACATCTTTCGAAGCAGTACCCCTGCAAAGCACAGGCAAAATGGAAACACCAACTGGAGGTAAGACACTGGCCTAGAAGCCAGGAGCACACACTTCTCTGTAGTGAAATTGGGACATTCTCCCACCATCCCAAAAGAGGGGCTGTTTGCTGTGATGGAGACATCTGTAAAACCTGACCAGCTGCAGCCTCCCCAGGCCTGGCCTGACCACAGCCCCATACGCACAACAGCATTCACTGTATAGGGAATATTAAAGACAACATTTGGATAAACTTGGATCAAAATCTGAGTTTATCTTGAATGACACCACGGGAAGGATGTGTTGTATTCTGCAAAGTCATGGAAGGGAAATAGAAACATTTCTAAATCAAACAATAAAATAAGGGCCAAATCCAAACATTTTGGCCAAAAGCCAAACTAAGGGCAAATAAGGCAAAAGTTTCAGCAGGTGCCTCAAAAACTCAGAACCAAACATGCGCTAAAACAACAGAAAAAAAAAGCCTTTCAAACCCTCCACCTCCTCTTACTAAATTATCTAAAACAGATGAATCGGAAAAATTTTAGAAGGATCTTTTGTTTGTAAAGTCTGAAGGCAGATTCCTGTGCTCACATACTAAGAAATAATTTTTAAAGCACCAACCTGACTTAGAAGTTCTGTCAACTTCAAGCCCTGATGTGAAGTAAAATCAGACTGAAATATTTCAGACTTCCTGACTCATGGAGTTACTGCCTTGATCATCATAGCACTTGGGAACACCACGATAAATAGCAAAAAATCTGCATATTGAATTTGCACACTGAATGTTTCCATCTCGTATCACATCCAGGCCTTGGAAGTGTCTTTTTTCAGAACAGACAAACTGAAATTTAGGGTTCTCACACATAAAGCCTTTATATGAGCAGGAGGAAACAATGTCATTGGGAATTCTCTCTCTTTTGCAATTCTCTGTGCCTCAGTACTTTGTACCCCTTTCTTCCTGTCAAAGACTTGTGACAAATATCCAAAACTGTCCCTTGGCACTCTGACACGGAGCCTTGTCAGAATTCCAAGTAGCAGAAACATATTTCTGAGTGATAAGAAGCTTAAAAAAAAGTACAAACTCCCCAACAACAAATAAAGACTGCAGAAACCGGTAACATTTAATTAAAAAAAATTAACAGTAGATAATAGCAAAACTTTTGTTTAATACAAAAGATTTCTACTGAGTTTAAAAATACTGTTCCTTGATTGAAATAATAAAAAAATAATATTTCACAGCTATTTTCCCAGTATATTTGGAAAATGACAACATAATCACAACCTAAACTTCCAGTATTTTTTTTTTAAAAAAAGGACTTCTACATGAAGCAAATTACCATCTTCTGAGAAGCTGTGAGTATAGAAATCTTTCCCATGGCACTAAAAAAAGCCACTGAATTGCATCTTGCAAATTGAACCTTCTAGCAGCTTAATTTGAAAGTGAGGCAGATAACTCTAATAAAAAATAAATTTATAGTCTGAGATGGAACTTCAAAATTAGTTCATTTAATCATATCACAACCCCGTTTTCATGAAGATGCAATTTGATTTCTGTCCTGTCCTCAGCGTGGCATTTATCTCTGCAATGCTCTCACCACTGATTTCCAAAGCACCCAAACACAAACAGAGCCAGAAGTGGATTCATTTCACATGTGGAGGATGAAAATGCTCCAGCTGGAAAGTTTGCTGCTGACCATTCCTAGCCCGGATTGTGATGGGAAGGACCCCTGTGCCTGTGGTGGGTGCATGACAAAAGGTGCTCAATGCACTGCTGAGAAACAAAGTCATGTTTGTCAAAATTATTTGTCTCACTATTGGCACAGTGAACAGAATTCACCCCCTGCAACTTCACTGAAGACAACAGACTCAAATGTTATAAATACTTAAAACATCTAAATACAAACTACACATACTACATCAACCTTAAATTAAGAGGGAAAAAACATAATTTAAATTTTTAAAACATCAATAAATTAACACAGACAAAAAGAGAGATATTTGACACTAAAACTAAGCTACCGAGGCAACACTAGAAGTGTCTGTACAGTGGATGAAACTTGAATGCATCAATTGGCTGCAACTCCTCTCCATCCTTATCTCCTGGAGACTTCTAGAGTCTGATTTTTACCTCTCACAGAAAATATCTGAGCTGAGGAAGACTTGGAGATGAGTAAGGCAACTGAAAACAGCCTGGCTGTCAGGAATGTTAGAACTGAACCTTTGCTGGTAAAACGAAGCAGCAACAGCTGCAAGAATGCATCTGCATCTGGATCAGCCACCACACTCCAAGTGCAATTCCAGGCTCAGGGCTGAAGCAGCAACTGCTACAGCTCCAGTTAAATCTCTATGCCATGATTTAGACCCCTTACCAGTTTCCAAAATTCCCCAAATTCTCAAAAACTAGCACACAATGCTCCTACTTAAACCCTCTCTTTAGCCATAAAAAAACCCAAAAGCAACAATCTTTGCTTTCCAGCTTCCACTTAAACCTGAAACTGCCATTTTTCTAGGGTTTTAGGCCCCAGCAGATTCTTCTCTTCTATTAAGTTTAATCAAATGCTACTTCAATGACACGCTGCATCATTTCAAAGACTTGGAAATGTTAGAAAAGGTGAAGAGTCAGAGAAAGGCTATGGGGAGTTTACCTGAGAGGCTGTTCCAAAAATACCACGCACACACACTTTGATATTAGTGACTAAAGCCCTTGACTCGTTCCCCAAGGCGCACCTTTGCCATCGCACCCACAGAGCGCCCGAGACCATCAGCCACGGCGCTGCGAGCTCCTTATGCCCCCTGCTTTACGGGGAGCCGCTCCCCGCGCCGCCCCCACGGCTCCCCCTCTCCGTGCCTAACCAAGAGCCCGACTGCCAGGGCTCTGCGAGGGAACCACCCCGGGCGTGTCTGCGAGGATCCAGCACACGCCCCTCTCTGCTCCTCACTACAGAGAGAGCAAGAAATGGTGGCGTGAAGACAGCAGCGTTTAGACAACCTGTGCTCTTAAAACTTCAGATGACCTGAAGAGGATGTTTATCTTGAGAGGCTTGGACCGGCTACGGATGAAATACGCCGGAAGCTGACCAAGATGCCATGAAATGCTCTGCCCCAGGGCCCTCCAACAGGAGGCAGCAGCAGCAGGGGGTTCTGCCCCATCCTCCCCCGAACAGGTACGCACACATCCAGGAGAGGAACTCGTGTACAGCACTGAGTGCTACAAACACACGCCATGCCAGGAATGCTTCATCCTGCTGCTCTCTCTCCCCTTCCCCATTTCCTCACTGGCGGCCCCACGAGACTCTACTGGAGCAAATGTGGATGGGCAGCAGGGCCGGGCTGTAGCAATCATGGCATGTGATGGGGCAGAGACAAGCTGGTATCCTCCAGGGCAAGCATGGAGAGGAGAGGCCAGGGCTCACAGCACAGCAGAGAGGAGGGGGAGTTTGCAAGGAGGTACAGGGCAGAGCATTAAAAATATGATCTTGATCTAGAACAACACAGACTTGAAACCGTTTAACAAAAACAGAGCCTTCCCTTTGGCCAAGAGAATTACCCCAATTCTAAAAATATCACATTATTTTTCCCTATCCTTTTTTCATTCCCACTGTGACTAAGAGCACACCAGCTGTACCAGAGGAGCTCAGGGAATTCCCCACTCAGCAGCCCGAGGCAGTGATGGGAAGCACAAGGAGGGGCACAGAGGGATGGGGGGGGCACAACCTGCTCTCAGAGCAGGAGAGACAGAGGGACAGCCCTGCACCAGGGACAAGGGCACACTCCAGTCCACCGCTACAGGAATACTTGGTTCACTTTCACTTCCAAAATGGCATCAGTAAAAAGACAAGGACATTCCTTAGGAAAAACTGAACAATTTGAGGGCCATTCTGCCTTCTTAACAGCATGACAATACTCAAAGCATTTAATCTAGGCTTGCTTGAACGAGCTGTGGTCAATGAGATTTGGTTCCTCAGATATTGCCTTTGTCTGACCAGTTAGATATGCTTTTGCCAACAGGATTTAGCTCCTGCTATATTTGAACCATCTTTAATCCCATGAAGGCTAAAGAAAAATGTCTCTGATTTAGCTCTGTGCACTTATGAATAACTCAAATACTACAGTTAAATTTACAACATAGCTGTTTAGAAGACAATTGTTTTCTTTCCTTTCCCCTTAAGTTCCAGTATGTAAAATATCAGAAGAATTTAGATTAAAAAAAAAAAAAAAAAAAAGGGGACATGTTATTTTTAAAGTTGTTCTTGAGAAAATTTCCACATACAAACCCGCGGCATTTCTCCACTGGTTTGAGAACAATTTTCACATGTTGGCATCATCCTTGAGTGGCTGCCACAACTCTGGTATCATAAAGCAACACGTATTTTCTCTTAGCTTATCAAAACACATTTTATTTAACTGCTAAATTTGGTCTGATCCAAGTTTTTCTTCTTACTTCACAGCAAACAGGGAAACGCAGATGCCGCGCTCTGATCCAAACATGCATCCTACCAGGGAAATGGGGCACGGAAGCCAGATCAGCCCTAAGAGTATGACTGCCCAGACCACATCGCTGCACTCACGGCTCATTAACAGAGTTCACACTGAAATGTTCACATTGTTCACTCCTGTTCTACAAGCCCTGTCTAGGTAGCACTGAAAAACAAATTGTTTGGCCCCTTCTGTTCTGACGCTGGAACGTTGTGTCAATATACTTTGGCATATATTAAAAAAATCCCTGTAATATACCATAGACTGTGACATTTCCACTTCAGATCTATCATTTACATGTGAAGCACGAATTTCCAAAGAACCCAGTAAAGCTGTAAGAAAGACTACATTTTGCCGAAGCTCTCAGACACCCACTCCATTCAGTCACACCAGCTGGAGAGGTAAGTGTCAAGATACAGCTTTATTCTTTAAAATGAATGTGGAGGTGAAACTCCACAGCCTCCTCCACAGCAATCATTTTTTAAAGTGAAACCACAACGATATGTGCTCCTGATCCTTCTGTATCAGCAGCATTTCTCAGAAACCTTTTTGCAAATCTGGATATCTTAAAATCACATCTAAGTTATTTTGCAATCTACGCAATTGTCCCTGCACTTCCCAGTCCAGCTGACAGGCATCCTAGACATGACATCCATTGGAAGATCTTTTGCTCCTAGAGGTAGAGGAGTCCTTAGCTACCCTCTGTCTAGCACACGAGGCACAGATGGCCCCCGAGAGACGCTTCAGTCCCTTCTGAAAGACACTGTTGGAGAGACTGTAAATGACACAGTTGCAGAAACTGTTGCTAATGGCAAGCCAAGTGGTCAAGAAGGACGCGACGCGGTTACTATAGACATTGGAGCTCTCCAGCAGGAAATAGATGATGTAGGGCAGCCACAGGATGTAGAAGACGCTGGTGATGCGGAAGAGGACCATGGCATAGCGCTTGTCCGGGCAGGGCTGGGCCTCCCCAGCCTCCCCGTCCTGCGAGCTGAAGCGCACCCGCCGCTCGTTGATCTCCTTGGTGTGCTGCTGGCAGATGCGGAAGATGTTGAAGTAGGTGAAGCACACGATGAAAGCGGCCGGGGCGTAGAGCATCACCACAATGAAGAGGGTGAAATAGGGATCGGTGTTCCAGGAATTGGCGCACCACTGGAACACATCCCCGTGATATCCAGGCTTTCCCCAGTGAAAGGAGGGTAAGAAGACCAGGCAGGAGTAGAGCCAAATGGTCAATATGCAGATTCGCAGCCTCCACGGGGTAACCAGCGTGTTGTAGGTCAGCGGCTTCGTGATGGCGATGTATCTGTCAATGCTGATGCAGGCCAGGGAGGCCATGGAGACGCTCTTCAGCACTGATACCACATAACCAAAGATTTGGCAAACCAAGGACTCACTCAAAACAATAGGATAGTGCAGCAGAGACAAAGAAGGCACCAGACAGCTCACGCCCACCAGGAGGTCAGCATACGCCATAGTCTGGATGAAGTAGCTGGTGGTGTGGTGGTTCAGCAGAGGTGCACAGTGAAAGACAAATATCACAATAATGTTGCCCGAAATAATCAGCACCATGAGGAACACAATAATAACCACTTCCAGGAGGCAAAAATTGATGGTCTCCAAATAGCTAATGGCCAGGAGACAGAAGGGCCGGCCACTCTGGTTGCCAACCAAAGAGGAGTTCATCTTGAGCACTGCAGTGATCTCTCTACTTCATGCTCCTGCCTGCTGCCTGCAGCCACTCCAGGCAGCTGCTGTCATTGCGGCTGGTGCTGTGTGTGCAGCAATGTCAAAACCGGAGCTCCAGTCCCCAGGGCCGCTCCAGATGCTGCTGCTGTGCATTGTCTGCAGCACAATTCCCCTTTAAATCCGGCTCCCCGCCGCTGCCGGTGCACCGGGACCCAGCGGCAGGCATGTCAGCAACTTCCCCGGCGCACCGGAGAGAGCCGATACTGATGCCCTCCTGGGGGGGCCGCCGCGGCGAGGAGGAATGAGGGGCTGGGGAAAGAGGGAGAGGAACCTCCACCAAGTCAGGACGAGAGTCCTCCCAAAGGCTGACAGAGAGAAGGGGAAAGTGTTTTACCGAACCGCCTCTCCCCCGCGCTGCCACCTCCGCCGCTCCCCTCCTTCCCCACGCCCTGCTCAGCGCTCCCCGCCGGCCCCGGCTGCGGCCCCGCTCCCTCCGCACGCCCCGCCGGCGGCAGCGGCAGGCGATGCCGCCTCCCCGGAGCCCCGGCAGCCG